>BMAV01015858.1:0-25857 GCA_019973955.1 Trichonephila inaurata madagascariensis
CCAAAACAGCCCTTGAATGTTTGCCACGTATACCCAAAACTGGCTCTTGCCCAAAAAACCCCAAACTCATCATCATCATCATCTACCCTTGTATTGAAAACCTAGCATATATAGCATGCTTCTAAAACGTTCAATATTTGCGCCCCAATATTGTCATCAATTTCATCACGCCCCCCCCACTAACATTGCATTAAATTTCCCAAAATACTATATTTTTTTTAACTAAAGCTATATGATTTTTCCCTGTATTTCCCCGAGTATATAAACGCCTCGCTCACCCAAAATATTAATCTTCTGGATTATATATACTCTTTTCCAGTACGTCTTTCGGAACTGCTATCCATAAAATTATTCCTAAGGCTTTAAAAACAAAAAAAGGACCGCAGTTTTTAAAGGATTTACTTATTTCAAGTTTTTTTTATTTTTTCCCTTTCTCCCCCAAAAAAAACATCAAAATACTCGGTCTACGTGGAAAATCGTTGCATTGAGGACCGAACCTCGTAACTTTTTCGTCAGTTTTGGGGTTTTATAAACCTACAAATCATAAAGATAAGTGATAATACAAGCCCATGAAGTTGCTGATAATTATCAAACTTGTTCTTAATTTGGTATTTTTAAATTAATAAAAAAAATACATTGTACAGTAAAGATATTTTTTATAAGTTTATTATATCAGTGTAAATTTTATTTTATTATGTCAGAAAATGTTTTGTTTGCTTACATCGTAAATTGATAATGTTTCGAATAATCTTTTTTTTTGTTTTCTAGGCTCCCCCCCTTTGTGGGGTTTTCACGCCCCTCAATGGGGCACCCCCCACAGTAAAAATATTTTTTTAATTACACCATTTTTTAAAAAAAAAAATCGTTTTAAAAGTTTTCCTTTTTCCTTTTTTTAAAAAAATTACATTTAAATAATTTTTTCTTCTAATATTTTTTTAAAAATTTTATATATATTTATCTATTCTATTTTAAGTGACACTCTTAATATATCAATACATTATTCATTTAAACACTTTTTTCACAAAACCACCGTCCAGCATGGAGTCAGTCCCCTAGGAGCTTATCAGAAATCAATGTTTTGAAATGGATCCTTTTGGTCCATAATCGAAATAATGTAACACCTGAGTTTTTTTACCCCCTCCGTCATGTCGCGAAAGCAGCAGATGGTCAAAGCTCATCTTGGATTGAATAACCAACTATTTCCTATCAGAGTAGGCGAAAAGGGCGGTGAACTCCTTCCTGTTCCACAAATTAGGCAAAATCCTCCAAACGCCTTTGTGGAATTTTATATTTCCAATGGACTCACAAAAATCAACAATTATAAAGATAAAAATGAAAATTTGATGAGAGAAAAAATAAATAGATCTTTTTTAACACTAGAACGTCCGTCGGTGTCGATTGGGTGGGCCACTTTGTTCTCGTTTCCTCTTTTTGGGGGTGTGGGTCAAAACTTTTTTATTTTCCAAAAAGATTAAAAGAAAGTTTTTATAGCTCTAGGGTTGTTTGAAGGATTTTAATTTAAAAATACCAAAATCCCTTAATTCCGACACAAAACCAATTTATCTTTAAATGGGTGTCCCCTATTTGAAGTTGATCAAACCCTTTCCAGGGTCACGTTCTTTTCAAACGTATTCCACATAAGCCATTACTCCCCTTTTAAAACCCGACTAACCTTTTTTTTTTGGGGGGGCCCACTAAAATTTTGGGGGCGATTTTGGCATCGCACCGTTCGCCGGGGCCCCCGGCGGTAATTAATATAATAATGAGTTCTATTTTTAAAATCAATTTCCTTTCAAAGTAATATGATCTAACTTTTCCCATTCGAAATATTCCCATGAAATACTCTAATTCATAAAAATTTGTTTTCAACCGTTTTTTTTTAAATATGTTGTCTATTTTATTTCAAAATTAACTAAACCCCTAAAACCCCCAGGGGCCCCCGGCAAAAAACCCCTATCAAGCATCCGCCTTTTGGGAAAATTTTTGGTTTTGGGTTCCCCCCCAAAAAAAACTGCGTTAAACAAAAGATAGTTCCCAAGAAGATACAATTGTAAAAACAAAATACCAAAAAATTTTCGCCCTTTTTTTGACCTTGAAATTTACGGAAATGAAACAGTTATACTAAAAACGAATTTTTAAGTGTTTTTCGTGACTGCATTTCTTATGTGTTTTTGTTAAAAGACGTAAAACGTTTTGAAAAATCAGGTAAAAGTTTAATTTAAAAAAATTCAAAAACAAAAAAGCAAAAGGTAAAACTAAAAAGGGGTAATGGAAAATAGAACCAAAATGTTGGGCCCCATGAAAATCTGTCGGGGAAAATTTCAGGAAAAATTGAATATCCTGAATTCATTTAAATGGGTATGTGAAAACATTGCGTAAAAAAATTTCTGAATAAAAAACAAAAAAGAAGATTTTGCCTATCACACTAAAATTAATGGATATTATTGTTTTTTTCACTTTACAAGTTGTCGTGTTTTCAAAGGGGGGGCGCGCCCCCCCCGGGGGCGTAACCCACGAGGGGGCGGACATATTGAAAATCGACAACAAAAAGGTTATTTTTTTTAAAAAAAATTATTTAAATTTTCTGGGAAACAAACAAAATACATTCTGACACAATAAAAAAAAAAGTACACATTTCACTGACATAATAAAATTATAAATATATCAGTACTGGGCAATGTTTTTTTAAAATTTAATTTTAACAATACTAAGTTAAAAGTTTAAAATTACCAGTGATCCCTAGGCTTGTCTTACATAAAATTATATCAAATTTTAAAAAGCTTATCTTGAAAATTTGTGAGATATATAATTTAACCCCCTTAAATCCCATTAAAAATTACACGATTCGATCCCCAATCCACCGTTTAACACGTGGAGGCGTGTGTGGGTGTTAGGGGGGGGGTAGAAAAAGGAATAAATAAGCAAAAAAATCCTCCAAAATAAGAAAACCTTCGCAAACGCTAATAGTACTTAGAAAAACGTATATTTACGTGCGTTGAAATTAACCCCTGGCTGAAAGTCGTTTATATACGCCGGTGCTTTATGAGGGTTTAAGTCATTGTAGGTTTTACTAAAGTATAGCATTAAGGTATCCGACTACTTGGGCAACCTTTTAAAAAGGAATTTTTTTTGATTTTTGGTTTTTTTATATTGAACAAAAAAACTTAAAATTGAAAACAGAAAAAAAATTTTTTTATTATTAAAAAAGGGGAAAAATTTGGAAAATGTACAAAAAAATTTCATAAAGGGGGCCCCTTTGTACAAAAATTTTTCGAAAAAAATTTTCCCAATTTTCACTTTTAATGTGTTTCTTTTTTTTCATGTTTGAAATGACCTTCAGGATAATAGATTTTTTTAATTTTTTTAAAAAAACTAGAGCCCCCATCTTAGTGACTATATGAAATGGCTTAAAAATACATTTTAATTTTTACAAAAAGGACTGAAAATTTTTTTAAAAAATACAGTGATTGATAAATCTGAAGAACTAAACATTTTACTGTTATACAAAACATTTACAAATAGTTTCTTAAATTGTTTTCAAAATTTTTTGGTAATCACTGCCCGCGTTTGAGTTTTCAAAAAAACACATTTCGGAAAAACGCATTTTAAAGTTTGACGTCTTGTGTAAAGTTATGGCATCTTCTTTGTTAAAAATTTTGTAGTTTTGTTTCTAGTGAATGGAAAAAAAAAGGTTTGGTTTTTTTAAAAATTTTGGTCTCAAAAATAAAATCATAAAACAAATTTGTCAATTTTAAAAAAAATTGTTTTTTAGGGTAGTCGGATATCTTAAATTCAATGAACTGTTATTGTATGGGGGGGGCGCGAGAAAAATTTTTTGATTGGTATTGGTTCACAAATATTGAAAGTTTGAGAAGCACGGGATTAAGAAATTTGTTTTGTTACAGTTTTCTACGATATATAGTCATAATATATGACAATTTCATGAAATAACATTAAAAAATCTTAAAACTAAATCCTACTGATCCATTTCCCCAATTAATTAGTTATTATAACTATTTTACATATTGTATGTCATGGTGTCGAAACGACACCGGCGATGTTCAAGGATAATGAAAAACCCAGTCGTATCGCTTGTTTTTTTAAATCCCATATTTCAGTGTACAAACCAAGAATTGTTGGAACTGTTTTACAGTAAAAGTAAGGGGGTCGGCTAATATACGGATCCTCGGAACCCGGAGAAAAATATAATTCATGGAAAACGGTTTAGTTAACATGTTGTTCTTTTGTAAAATGAGTTCTTCACAGCTTTCTGGGCAACACAATTTTATTTAGGACAAACAAATAAAACTATTACGGAAAGGCACAGCAAATACAAGGGGCCCCTTTTTTTGCTTGGGCACCTAGGCACGACTAGGAACAAAAAAATTTTGGACAAAAAAAATGAAAGAATTAAAAATTTCAGCGATCGTACCCCCAGCCTAACAGTCATGAATCTACTGTGGAAAAAAAAAGAGCAAAGGTTATGTTGCTATACACTCAAAAAAAATTACAAAAAGGGAAAATTTGGGTTTCAGGGGTGTCTTAATGTTTTTTTCAATGAGAAATGTCGAAGAAAGCCTTTGTTGTATACATACAATGACAGTAATTCAACAAAGAATAAGGAAGTCTAAAAATAAAAGATATAAAAGCAATAAACGATGAAAAAGTTGATAAATAAACAGTACAAAGCAGTTCATACAATAATGTACACTCTACAGTACAGATTTATCCCTTGAACGCTTGGGGGCACCAGGGGCCCGGATAAGCTGGACCTTGGATCCGCCAGTGCCAAGGGAGACCCGTAGATCTTTTGTGCCTAGTGCTCGATTCGGCACTGATACTCTATACTGTAATTGCAAACGACTTAATTAATTTACTGTATAATTTACAAAAGTTGTGAGGCTGAGGTGTGTGATGCCTCAAGGTATGAAATGAAAGTAAGAAGATTATAATAGTCAAATCAAATGCCGTTATTCTTTCCTTACGCCTGCCGATTGCCAGTCCAAGATACAGGGAGTCTGTAGGTGGTGGATAATAGAAAAGCTCTCCATAGAGCAAAAACATAAAAGTGTGTGAAAAAGGTATCAGAGTTAAGGGTAAATCCCACCCGAACCAAAACTTACAAGATAATAACTGAAGGAGTAGGCTGTTCTGTAAACGGGGATGGGGGGCGTAAAAATTTGTAGTGTTTTAGGGCGCCGGAAAGGTTAAAACCGGTCCTGCCACTACACTGGTCAGCCAACGTGTGAAATTACTTCGATGAACATCTATCTCTCCCACCAATGGATTGGACGAGTCTTGGACTACAACATGCCATTCACCGAATGGACATCTAAACAGAATCATCCACCCATTCACCAGATCTTGTGCGGGGACTTAAAATACAAGGTATTCTTCCTTCCTCTTCCTGTTGATCTAGTAGAGCTGAAACAGCGTATGACAACCGCTATAGATGGACTTAATTCAGATATCTTAACACACGTTTGAGTGGAAATGAATTAACCACTCAATGTGTGTCGAGTGACTAAGGGCTCACACTTTGAGCATGTGTGACTGTCTCAAACAAAACTTTAAATATTCGCATACAATACTGTTACAAGTAACATATAATATCTTAATTTTTTTGTTTTGTTTATAGGGCATTGTGAAACTGTATACTTTTTTAGGAATCACCCAGTATAAGGGCAGACATTGGGTCTGTGCATCTTCAAGCAGCTACGTGAACATCCAGATTTTTGGACATAAATGAGTTGATAATCAATATGATTTTTTTTGTGTAATTTTTGGAGCTTAATAATTAAGACAATTATCCAGATAATTAATGTAATAGTGTTTTTAAATAAATTGTATCCTGTTTAAAACATGTTATAAATATTTTTTTCCTAGATATTACTTTTCAATAAGAGAGTATCAATATATATATAAAAAGAAATAAAATTCCATATAATTCTTGAAATTTCATTTGTGTTTTCCTTTCAATAAAACGTTCTATTTTCGTCATTTGAGAATTAAAAAATTTTAATCATAGCATACAATGAAAAAGTACAATGCAATGGTAACGAGAAAATTTGAATCTTTATTTAAGTATGTGAAATCCACATTAGTGCTTAGGAATAGTATTTTACACACAAAAATATTACGGTAGTACAGGAAATGAGTTCTTGTTTAGTTCATTAATTCTGGATTCTATTAGTTCAGGATTTTCCTTTTATTGTGATTCGAATTTATTTCACTATGTTTAAAACAGAATATTTGTTAATGGAAATAACTTGTGAGATGATTTTAGTCTCAAAATCCAGTGCAAACTTTTCGAAGACGTTTAATTTTCTCGTGTTTGTAAACAGTTTTCCATTGCTGCAAAGCTGTAGTTTGTGGAAGATTAGTGTTCCATTTTTAAAAAAAAACCTATTGGGAAATTACTAACATTTCTACCTGTGCTATTTTGTTTTTTGTTTCTGTTTTCTCAAATTCCTCGAAATTTTTTCTAAGCGTGAAAAACTGGGGTGATTTTTTTAAATTAAACAATCAACGAATTTGTGTCACTTAATTCGGAGTCTTAAAATTGAAATATTCGAAAACACCTCTTGCAAATGGGCTTTTAATGCATACCTCTTTTTTGAACATTTGAAATAAAACAGAAGACAGGTAAAAATATGAATGAAATCTTTACAGTGTCATGTCCAAGTATTGTGCTTGTAGTCACATTTAAATATCTAACTTGTGAACTTTTCCGTCTTTTTAAGAAAGCTCTTGAAAGTCTCTTTAAGAAGCTTGGTAGAATATTCTGTCCATATTTACATTAAAAATCAGGGCATATATTACTTTCAATCACATCGTGTTGTCACACATAAAATATTAGTTACTTGTTTTGCAGAAATAATTCCGACTAAACAATATTTTGATTTAAAATAAATGTTTTTTATTCCCCAGATGGAGTTCAATATCTCTCATTTTGTCAATATTTGCTATAAGGTAAAATTAAATAGTTTTCAGGTATGTTATCATATCTAAAATATTGGCGAGACTTAATAACACTGTTTCTAGAAATGTCTTGTACTGTATTCGGTTTTTTTTTTTGCAAAAAACTTTTTAATATATTTTCTTTTCATATTCTTCTGTAGCATATTATAAATATACAGGCTACTTCATTTCAGTGTGACCTTTCTCAATGAAAAAGTGAAACTTTTTCAAAGTCAATACTGGAAAGGTCATTTAATTTGTGAAAGAGTGTAGGTGATAAGGTCTCAGAGAAGTTCCAACAACAGTTGATAAATCTAAGATCTGCAAGAAAGAAGAGTCGATATGATAAAGTTGGAACTATTCAAATCGAAACCGCCACTGAAGAGCAGCGCTTTAAGTACACTTGGTGGTTTCCAGGCAGTGACTGATGTATCTAAACTTGTAGTCCAGGCAGTGACTGATGTATCTAAACTTGTAGTCCATACATCCACTGAAGATCAGCTTTGTAAGTACACTTGATGGTTTCCAGGCAGCGATTGATGTGACTTAACTTGTAGTCCATACAACCACTGAAGAGTAGCGCTGTAAGTAGAGTTGATGGTGTCCAGGCAGAGTGACTGATGTGACTAAACTTGGCAGTCAAACATCCACTGAAGAGCAGTGCTGTAAGTACACTTGATGGTGTCCAGACAGTTACTGATGTGACAAAACTTCCCAGCCAGTCCAAACCACTGAAGTAGCACTGTGAGAGTTGATTGTGTTCAGGCAGCGACTGATATGCCGAACTCATTGGTCGGCAACCGTTGACCTGATTAGACCTGATATATTTACTGTGGAGCTAACGGTTAAATATGGTTGGTAAGTCCACACACTCAACCAGCATCTACAAACAGAGTATGAAAAGATCTCACTACTTACTGACGTCTAAAAAGAAAATATTTTATTTAATAGAGAAATAATTTTTTTAATTCATTTATATATGAAAATGATAATTGAATCAATGCGTCGTGATATAAATTAAAATTACAGATCATTCAAAAATATACTTGAAATTTAATTTGTAAGAAAAATGTTAGATAAACGCCATGAAAACTTCAGGTGCAATTTTGATTTTTGAGAAAGAATCCATGGTTTTACTTAGTTATAACTCATATTCTGTTTTTTGAGATTCTTTAAACAAAATTTTCATTCACTTTATAACATTACTTTTATGTTTTAAATGTAATAAAGAAGTCATGCATATGTTTTTAAAACATTTCTACTATTTCATTGTATAAATTTTGGCGGAAATAGATGTATATGAATATTTATTATATTCCTGTATTAATAGTTTTAGCGTCGTTTATTCATTTCATTAGCTAACAGAAAAAATTCTGAAATAATTTAAAATGCATGTTCTTTACTTACGTGCTCGATGGTATCTTTCTGCGTGGCCAATGTCATCAAGGGAAGGGTGACTATCCAAAATAGATCAGGGGGCGCCCGTGAGAGTCCAGGGTGCGCCTCACCCCCACTCCTATTCTGTGCTCCGTGAGGCGGTGACATCGAAGCCCCTTTGGAGTGGGGCTTCGGTAGTCACAGTAGGCACAATCATACTGCAGAAAGAAAAAAAAAGTTATTTTAAAGTAAAAAGTAAGTAAAGTAAAAAGCATCCAAAAAATGATTACAAACAAATTAGGAGATAATTTAAAAGGGAAACAGAAGATCTAAAGGACTTGTGATCGGAAAAGTTTTCAATTTTTCTGATATTTATAATAATTCCTTTGTTTTCTGTTTCATTTGATTCGTGACATGGGAAAGAGTGATGGCAGGTATTTATATTTAAAGACATTATTTATATATTCATATTTTAAGTTGTTTTTCATTTTGCTTAAATAAATATTGTCTCATTTTTGAAAAAAATTTTTTCTCTTTCGAATTTAAAAAGATAAGTGCAAGGTATTATTTCTGGTATTTGAACGCGACCAGTTGAAAAATGTAATTTTGAGTGTGTATTCAAAAAAATTAAAATCGGTGACGCAAAAGCCGATGAAGGGCCAAGACCAACTTTGTCCATCTCAGCTTTGAGCATGATCAGATGCTCCGGTCAGGTGGTCAGTCTGACGCCTCCCCACCCCATTGCCTTATTCCCAAGAAGGGTTGGTATTTATTTTATCGCTCGTTGAAGTGATGAAAAGGTGTGTCGATCTTGCCCAGCCCGGGGTTCAAACCTCGGCCCTGTGGTGTGGAAGCTCGATACGCGTTCATACGTTCTTTCTTGTCCAATGGGTTTCGTACCCAGTAAATAAGAAAAGTAAAACAAAATTTTAGAATTTTGTAAATTTAGTGTCTTATGCTTTAAGTTTTAGATTGAAGACAACGCTTGAAAGATAAGTATTAACTTCTGAAAATTGAAAAATTGAAATAAGGGCAGAGAAAAGAGAAAGATTTCTTTTTGTGTGGTGTGATGGGAGTGCTAAATGACAATGTCCAAAGCTGCTCTATCAATATCCTTAAGCGATAACTAAAATTAACTTCAATTGTAAATTTTTAACCTTTAACGCTGAAGCCTTTTCTCTCTCTTTTCGTTTTCATCATGCCTTTTGACTGTTGAATCGGGAATTTCCATAGTTTTCTAAATTTTCATGACAAGAAAACGTACTAATATTGTGTGCCTTTTGAGCAGTGGTCCTGAATCCTCGAACTCCTGACCGGTACCGGTACATTGATCAAATGGTACCGGCAGTGTGAATTAAGGCTCATTTCGGGCCCTGGGTACAGAACATCTACAGGCCCCCTTGGCACTGGGGATCGAAATTTATAGCCAGAAAATCTGGTAAAGTTCAGCTTATCCGGGTCCTCCAGGCCTCTCCCGGCCCCTGTGCGCCTGCCCGAAACTCCCAATAGATAAACCGGCACTGGGTACCGGGCCGCCAAACGAACATTAAATTATTTCCATTTTATTTAGCATGGTGTATTTCTCTCGGATTCGTGTTACTTTCATTGGAAATCATTTTATAATTGCATATTAAATCTCTTTATACTCATTTTTTGACGAACATTTTTAATTCTGAAGTCATTATTAAATACAATTAAATAAAAATTATTAAATCAAAAAAGTTTAAAATATATGCAGTCAACGTTCCTCCCTCATTAGGCTGTGGTAAAATGATCAAACGTTGACCGGTTCGCAGCGATATAAAAGTTGGGGAGTACTGTTTTAGAATCCCCCTCCCCGCTCTCGCGCCCTTAATGTGAAATCTGATGGAAAACTCTAAACATTTTACTTACAGTGATCATGGGCTCCATTTTGACTTCCTCGGAAGTAGATCCAGTTTCATCCTCCAGTTCCTTGTAGGGAATGGAAGAACGACCAAAGCCCCTGAAAGAAAACAAGTTATTTATGTGAGGGTTTTGTATATTGATAAAACGCTATATATATTTTGCAGTTCTGATTTGTACAAGATCTATCTATTACCTAAATGTTTCATTTATTAACTTTAAAATCATGTATGTAATTACAGCTGTGTGTGTACAGCTTTTAATTTCATTTCCCTTCTTTAAAATATTTTGAACGGTTCAATACTTTCCATTCTTTTTTCTTTTCTTTTCTAATTTTTAGGATTAAAAGCTTCAATTTCATTCATGGAAGTAGTGATTCTAATTATTAAACCCCTATGAGTTACAAATTTAATGGTTATCGTATTCGATAACCATACTAAGAATTTTTATTTTATTTCACTAATTATTTTTGAGCAACATTTAATTCTTAAAACATTATCATGAATGTTACTAAACATTTTAATTTAGGTTCATAAAGTTGTTTTCTTACTTTATCTATTAACACATTTTTTTCGAATAAATCCGCGGTTTAAACATCTATTTAAAGTTTCTTAATAAAGTGGGTTTTTTTTATTCTATTTAAAAATACCGAGAACAATTTTCGTTATTTTATGGTAATTGTTTCCAAAAATAATTTTAATAATTATCTTTACATCCTTTATAGTTTGAGAGGTTTTCCTACGTTGGAAAGGCACAGGATGTAGTATTAGTTTTCCATCTTGTTTTGTTATGTTAAAAAGTAGAGCAATTCCTTCAGTATAAACGAGGGGTTGCGGCATCCTTCTGGTCAAGGTAACGAACTCAAGGCTAGCGTATCATGAGTTTGAGCCTAGTATTAATGAAGACAAGCCATGTATAGGAGGCCAATGTACATTAAATTCTCCGAGGCTCAAACGTTGTCCCATTGGTGTGACGTCTAAATTAGGAGAGGATGTACCAGTTCAGGGGCTGTCCTCGTCCCTTGACCATGGCTCAAAATGACGAGGTCCATCGCCAGCAGCCCTAGTGCTGCTTTATAGTGCGACGTTAATATAACTATCAATTTTCGTGTAATTGAAGATTGAGAGAGAGAGAAACGGGGAGTTTCACGTACTTTAAATAACCTAAAATGGGTCATGAAACATTATCTGCGAATCGTACACTTATATATTACTGGGTGATATGGCAAAGCAAACAAACCAGAATTTTTGTAATAGGCATTACATTCAAGTCCCATTTAGTTGTATAAATCAATAACGCGCCAATAATATACGACAGATTACAGGTACCGATCATTTTATTTTTAAAACACTAATTGGTGCCAATAGGGATTGTTATTTTAAATACATATAATAATTTTGAATACTTAAATATATTCAAACTCAAAAGAAAACAAACAGCAACAATTGATTAAAAAAATAAGGAACGTATACTCAAAATCTTGATTTTTTTCTATTTATTAGTATCCATCTATCATATAATCACGAAAAGATTAAATTTTAATTGCCTGTAATTTATTTTCTTTTGGAAAGTCAATGTACATGTAAACTCTAGCATATTGTAACCTACAATTCTGATTAATTTTCCCAGGTTTCAACAGTTGGGGTGCAGTCAGTTTTATTTTTGAAATTTTTTTGTATCTATAATATGAAAAGTGTGCTTTATTTAAAAGGAAAAAAACACTCACAATTTGGCTTTTAGCCAGGCTTTCAACTTGAAACGCATTTCCCGAAAGAATGTTATTTTTCAATAAGAAAAACTAATATATCGTTAAGTAACGCTTTCAAAACACAAATCGCTAAAAAATTTTACTACAAATGACGAAAATTCATTTATTGTTAGTTAAAAAATGCATTGTTTCTAACACTATTCACTTTTCAACAATGATTTCGGAAGATGTAAGAAACATATAACAATCGCTATATGACATTGTTACGTAATACATCTAAAGTTTCATGTTTAATTATTGTAAATATACCCAACACAAGGACTTAATATAGAACCGTAATTGCAAACGTTTTTATTTGTTTTTTTGGCAATTTAAAAGAAGGGGTTTGTGATGCCGAAAGGAGAAAGAACAAGGTTGCCAAAAACCCTGCCATTATCCCTTTACGGTTCGAATCCGTTAGGGACGGTTGGATGGGTGGTGGAAAATAGAAAGACTCTGCAAAGAGCAAAACAAAGAAGGGAGGGGGGCTATCCCAAACTAAAACTGGCAAGCTAAGAACTGATGAAGGAAGATGCTCTTGGGGCTAACAATTTGGGGTGTCAGGGTGTGGGGAGGTTGCAGCCAGAATATACCTTGATCACCGCACACACATACATCGGGGTTTTGGGCTACGTAAAAGGAATGCCTGGGAGGAAGCGGGAAAACGCGTGTGCGTATCGCACAATTATTCTTCCGCCAGAAAAAAATGGTTCATTCGTTTCAACCCAACAGAACATTTTTCGTTAACTAAGTGCAAGCGGTACCTTTCAGCTTTTTGGATGTTTAGAATGAGATTTTCCTTCTAAAAGAAGAAAAATCTCATAACTTATTTAAAATGTTAGAATTCATGTTTCATTTTAGTTCATAAAATTCACATTAATTCATTGGGTTGTTTGAATTCATATAATTATTATATATATGCAAAAAGGTTTTCCTTCCGTATATGGAACAAAGGTCAATGACCACGTGACGTATACGAATTTCTCTTCCTGCTAATTTTTCAAACAAAAAAAAATGATGCAGAAATTATGATTAGCACAATTATTGTACAAGATAATAAATGAATGGGAAAAGATGTGTATCGGCAGATAGAGTTATAAGACATAAAATTATTGTTTCTGAGATTTTACATTACAGCAATGTAATTGGAAAATATTCTGCGCTTTTCACTCACTCATCATTTTCTTTACCATCGTGGTAAAAAATACTTGAAAATTACACTAATTTGTTTCATTCATCTTATACACAGATTTTGAGTTTTGGGGATACTTTTGCTGAAAAAAAGCGCTCTCAGATTTTACACGTATCTCGGCTTATATTGGCAAATATATATTAAGTAGCTCGTAAGCAGTCAGATATTCTCACATGAAGAATTAAGGAAAAAGTTCTTTTTTTTTATTTATCGTAAAATCCGGCGTACAACGTGCCCCTATACATTCACGCTGCTTTTTTTTAGTTTTAAGTTATATTTTTTTGCCGTATAACGCGCACCCACTTTTTTGCGAAGAAACCTGAAATGTACTTATGCAATGCTTTTATGTTTTGAAGTCATTTATTCAAGGTATTACTCCAGACTTCTGAAAAAAAATAGTGTATTTCTAGAAATATACTAGTATATACTCTTAAGGTTCATTAAGCATGTCATTTCTTTAAAATAAACTGTACATAGATCTATGTAGAAAACTAATTTCTTTTTATGTTCATCTCTTTTTTTTATTTTTAAAGATATTTTTATACCTGACGTATAACGCACACCCGTAATTTTCGATGTTATTTTTTGTTTTAAAAGTGCGCGTTATACGCCGGATTTTATGATAATTATAATTATTATGTAGATTTTTAGCAACAGGGGATCACCAAATGTAAGCGCCAATGTAAGATGAACAGAAAAAAAGTAAACAGAACAGAAATGATAATTCAGAACGTTCCGAAAATTAACAAGCAAACTAAATAATTATTCAATGAGATTTAAGAGTTCCTTGATCATCGTCAAAAGAGGGCGTTTGACGATAAATAAAGGCTGTTCTTGGATCTCCAAAAAAAGTCGCCAGTAAAAGGTAACGTTTAAGGATGGCAAGGGCTACATTGATATTATAACTAAATGTACTGCGGAATAATTTTGACTTATGTAATCTTAGTTCACTGTTAGGGTGGTAATTAAATGAGAAAGAAGGAATAATTAATATAATAATTTCCTTATGTTATACTTAATAAAGATGGGATTTTAACATTGAAGACATTCTGACTACACACACACATTACGTACTATTACCTTCATAAAACATAAAAAATCTGTAAAAAAGCTAAATGACGGTTGGTTTCTTTTTCTCTAAAAAAATTACTGTAATTCATAACTAAATCTCTCCTTCCTACTGCATCAAAGATTCCCTTATAGTAGAAATGCAAGCTTTAATTCACTTGAATGTTTTGCATATTTGCATAATCAACACGATTAAAATTCATGCTAAAAGAATCAATAGAAATAAGTGCAAGTCTAAAAAGTATTTTGATCGATTTTTATGGCGGGCTTGTTCTCAAAAGAATTAAGATGTTGAAAGAATCTCATCTGTACATTGCTTAAAATCTTTCCATGTCGTTAATTAAACAACTAAACAAACTCTCAAATTTAAGTTAAATTAAATAATTTACTTAATCTAAAAATAAATTAAACTCTCACCTTCTTGGTAAAAATTCGTTTTGTACCTTTCATTTGACTATCAGAAACCAGTTATCAAGTTTCCTTTTAAGTGCCATCTGAAACTAATGAAAGCATGATTTTGAAAATGACTGCATTTTCAGAACCAAGCAATCATTATTGAATCACTACTTTGACGACCCCCAAATTATATCCTTAGTCTTGGTTAAATATTTTCAAGATGAAGATTTAATTGCAAAATTTTACATTAACAGTATTTCTCAAATTATGAATGTACCCTAACAGTTATTCAATTATTCAGAAAGTGTAAGTAGATAACAGCAGTAACTTTTGGAATCAGATTTTGGTTGCCAGTTAAGCCATAAATCAAAATTGAAGTAAAACTCGCTAATTTCATCGATTGAAAATCCGTAACGAAATCATTAAGTTGATTTCCTTGATTCTGTAGAAAGAAAAAAGTAGAGTTTTGATGAGGTTATAAGCTAATATATATATATATATATATATATATATATATATATATAAGCAATTTACTTGAAAGGTTAAAGTTGACTATATAAATACCTACTTCAAAATTTTGATTTTAACTGATGTATCATCTGAATTTCAAATATCATAAAAGTATATAATGAGTGATGAAAAAGGATTGTATGAGATAGTGTGGGATCAGAATTAAATCAGACATGAGAGTAGTTTTATTACATTTTTCTTGAATATAGAGGGTGAGGGAAAATGAATATAGCGATTACAAACGGCTATAACGATTGAATGGAAAATAATTTATCCATAAGATTTACACAGAATGTAGAAGGGACTACAGATTTTGTATATATGTTACCGTTAACCCTTCATCTACCGACGCGGAGTACCACTCAATTTCAAATAAAGTAGAATAACCAATTTTACGAATATTCTGAGAACACTTAGCAGGAATATTCTTTGGAGTCCACTCTTCCAAGATATATGGCAGCACGGGTTCTATGATGAGTTTTTTAGCGGGGAAGGCGAATAGTTTTATTGCAGAAATTAAAGTTTCAGCGGATTGCAAAGATTATCATTATTGTCCCGAAAAAATAATTAATGTCAAAATTTATGTGTCTTATTTTTTTTGTATGTTAATGAGGACCGTAGAAAACGATTTGACTCTTTATTTTAAGTAAACAGTGCATATAGTTAATTTTACAGTGGAATATCTTTAATTAATTAATTAGCTTTAAAGGATTGAATTTCGCAAAGTTGAGTATTTTGTTTATGTATATCCCTTAATTTCCAAAGTAGTGATCCAAAAAAAAAAATATTGCATGAAAAAAACTGCAGTAAATCCTAATGTGGTTGATAAAGGATTAAAGGGTGAAATCCGTTATTTTATAGAATACCTAGGTATTTCATGAAATAACTAGAGAAGTCAGTTAAAGTATATAAAGTTATTTAATTCTACGATTTAGAAAGGTATACTATAGGATAACGATTACTTGATCGTTAAATTATGAAATACGGCGCTCAAAAGTTCTTTGAATTTATTCTAGCCACTTTTAGTCAGTTTTGAACCGCAATTCAAAGAGTCATCACAGCAATCCTTGCTCTAATGAATAACAAATACATTTAATACATTGGTCATTCGTGTATCTTTCCATAATCAAAATCGCATTACTTTGTTTTTGAGATTCTAGAAGAAAACAAAAACAAAAAATAAACAAAAAAAAATTACTAAATTTATTCACACTTTAAATTTTAAAATGACTTTTTGGCCAGATTTTATTTTAGAGGGGAAAAAACTCTTATAAACTGCTTGGTAAATATTTCTTTTGACACTTTAGGAACATGTGTAAACGGCTATAAATGTTTATAAAACTTTAAAAACATTTTTTTCCTTTGTTTTAAAGTGAATCGGAAAACGTACTTCGAACTGTATATTTAATGGGAAAAATAATAACGTTAAATATTTGAGTACCGGGTGGTTATAGTTAAGGTTCCACTATTCAGAGGCCTGTAGAACCCGTTCTGCTTAGCAGATTTTGATGAAACTTGCAATATATGCTATATGGACCTTGGGGAAAAAAGTTTCTGCAATAAAAAAAATTCAATTTTAGACCACGAAGAGGAAATGTGGTGCACCAAAGAAGGATAGAAAAAATTTGTTAGAATCTTTAAAATTGATTCAATTACAGAATATACTTAATACGTGCTCCATTGACATCAAGCAACTCACGAGGGATTTAAGCCACATAGCGTATAATCAGGTAAAGTCCTAATTCCTCCTCTACAAACACGGTCTTTTATAAATCCCCATAACCATAAATCACAAGGATTTAAGTCGGATGAGCGAGAAGGCCATGTATCCGGAACATATCTAGAGGATCACGATAATCGACCAAGAGTTAGCACTAAGCAGTGATTTGACTTTGCGCCCAATGTGAAGAGTTGCTCCACCTTGCATATAGATAGTGGTTTGCAAACATTGTCGAACCTGTAAAGCAGGAATGATTAACGTAGACAAATGCGAGCTGAATAATTCTCTGGATATGATTGCAAGTTTATGTATAGGTTTTATGGATTTGCAAAAGGAATATTCGAAAAAGCCACCTGGTGGTCAAAATTTATACTATTCTTTTTTTTATTTTATTTCAGAAACCTTTTCTCCAAGGTCCATACGGCATGTCTTCCAAGTTTCGTCGAATTCCGATGAGTAGAACAGGTTTTACAGGCCTCTGAATAGTGTAACTTTAATTAGATATTGCAATTTATTTTAACTATCTACTTCATTCGTATTACTTTAACGAACACTTGAGCAGTTAACAACTATGCCGTAATTTATTGAAAAACTTTCTAGCTATTATCCAGTTTTATCTTTACTAGCTGATAGGATTCTTCTTCACAGGGAAATAAATAAATCAATCAAGTATTGTGAATGTGTTACACCGAAAATTTAAAAACTGATAGATGATTTAAACTTTCAAAGAATAATCTATAGCTCCATTTGTGTGAAAGAAAATTTAATTTATGAGAAATATTTTCGCTTTAAGAGATAACAGAGTACCGTCTATACAAATGACTCGACAAAAGCGTATAGTATCAAGATTACGCGCTCGATAACCACTTATACTTTCAAGTCTTAATAATCTAGTGCACGGTTAGTATTATGATAAATCATTATTCATTAAACAAGAATTGTTAGGTTAGACAAAGAATCAAAGGAAATAGAATTATTACTTTTAATGTACATTGTGTGGTAAAGCGATAGCATTAGACGGAGTAAGATGTATATCTATTAACTCGTAACTTATTTCTATGAGACTTATCTCGGTTTTTTCTCCATTTAGGTTTCAAAACATAATATAAGTTGAAGTCCTAAGTAAACTTTAAACATTAAATATCATTAAAATGATGAATATAGTAATGATTAAATAGGAACAAAATAAATACTGCTTTCTTTTTTAAGTTGTCTATTTAAATCCTGCCTTTAACCAAATAGAACTCGTTACAAAATTAATTAAGGTATTTGACTACGTTTGGAACCGTGATTTTAAAAAAGGGTATAAATGGATAATTTTCATGATATTTAGTGTCACTTAGATTAGAATACATGTATAAAATTGTTTTTATTATATTTTGGCAAAAAGTTAACTTAGAATAATCTTTTTTTCAAAATGTTCTCCAATTATAAAAAAATGATTCTTAAATAATAATATTTCGCCTATATAAAGTAAAGACATCTCCAGAGAGCCTTATCTAGGATTTTTGAAAAATTCCCATTATTTTCAGAGTTACCACCAATTGAAATAATTATCGGCGTTTTTTTTCTTAAAATTGTTCCCCTCTGTTGTCGTAAAATATGGATAACCCCACTTCTTACATATTTCAAAAATTCTAGTTCAGCCTCTGTACAGAGGTCTGGGATGTATACAGGCAAAATATTATTATAATAGAAGCATTTTTCACAAAAGGAGAATATTTTGGAAATGGGTTCATTTCTATGTTCTATGTCTTTCTATGTTTTCTATTTTCATTTTTTGTCAAAATATTTTGTACTTAAATAATTTTTTATTGTGATAATATTCTTAAAATAATTTTATATACATTTTCTAATCTAAGTGCCACTAAATATCATAAATATTATACATTTATATGCTTTTGCAACATCACGGTTCTGAACGTAGTCGTATAACTTAATGTAGAAGTTGTAATTAAAATTAAAAGTACTTATGTATTAGCGTCAAGGCAGTTGAATTGACGCCATTCGAATTGCCCTTTTTTCCCCCCAAAAGTCTGAAGTGTTGGGTTTTTTTTTTTTTCATTTTCACACGCGTTAGAATTTTTGTTTTTTTTGATATCATAGAAATTTTCCGGTTCCCGGCCAATTTTGCTGCAGTGACGCTCTACTATTAAGACCAAATTAACTTTCAATAAAAAAAATTGAAATTATTTCTGCATTCTTAATAAAAATATTTTTTGGGTTTTTTTCCGTTTTACCCCGGGTCAGTCCACAAAGTCCCCAAAAAATTGATACAACTGACGCCATACAGAATATCCTCTCTGAAAAATTTTTTACCTCCACATATTCAAAAATAAGCCCCTTGCCCTTTTCTTGTAAAAAAAACCCTTTTTTCAAGAACATCAAAAAAAAAAACCCTATGAAAACAAAAATTTATTGAATTTTTTGGGGTTATTTTTCGCCAATATAGCCTGTTGGCGAGATTTGCCCCGGTGAAAGGGAAAAAAGTACCTAATTATATAAAGGGTTTAAATTCTTCAAAAAATTTAAAAAAATTTAAAAAGGTTTTTCTTTTTTAATTTATTTCAAAAATTTTCTTTTGTGTGGTGTTCTATAAATCCGTATTATGTAAGATAATGGAAAAAAATTACCTTTCTTTCCTAAAGAAACAATCAAGTAAATCTTTTAAGAGTATCTATATACCTGAAAATGAAATGGGAATATTAACATCTACTAAAATGCATATATTATTTTAAAGACTTTTTTTTTCAACTTCATTTTTTTGTTTTAGTAAAAGGGAGGTAGTCAAGCAAAAACAGAAGAACAAATAAAGCTAAAATTTTTTTCATTTAGCAAAAAAAAAAAAAAAACCCGAATAAAACCCAAAAAAACTTGAATGGGAACCCAAAAACAAAGTTAATCATGCGATTTGTTGCCATTATCTTTAGTCCCCCAAACTGTGATTTTCCATGTTACGGACAATTAATGCCATTGAGTAAAAGGTAAAAAAAAATTTTTTTTTAAGTAGTGTAGATAACTTTCATGGTCCATCAATTAATTCTGGAAGTCTTACAATCAAGTATTGTTTAGTTTTTAGAAACCAATGTATAGAATAAAAAACTCAAAAAAAAAAAGGTTAATTTTAAATTATAGCAAATTTTAAGAAAATATAGAATAAAGTTATATATATATGGTAAAAATTACAATGATAAAAATTTTAAAAAAAATATATATCCAATTTTTAAACCCCTCTTTTTCTATGAATTTGAAGGGCCGAACTATAGGTTTCCCAAAACTTTTCTGCTTTTAAATATACCTAATATTATGGAAAAAATTTTAAAATTTTCTTCTTTAAAAAGGATTGTGCTCAAAAAAGATCACCAAAAAAGGGGAAGAAAATTAATCTTTTATTATTGTTAATGAATAGGAGTGGCGATAAATGTAAACGCCAAACATCGCCAAATCACCAAAAGTGGCAGCATTATTTTTTGTAATGGAATCATGTGAGGCTTAAGATAGTTATTTTAACAGAAAACTTCAGAAACTACAACAAGATTACTTTCTTAAAAAATTTCTAATATAGTCTAGGAAGGTTATTGGTAAAAAACATCTGACAGCGAATGTGCGTTTCATTTGCTCTAATTGAAACTGAAAATACGGATTTAAAATACTGTGTTCAATGTTTGTGGGATTTTTTTAATTTGTGCTGGAGATTTATTTGTGTGTGATTTTTTGTTTTGTTTTTTGTTAGAAAAATATCTGCCGTCATTTCTGAATTGTTCCAGAATTATGAGGGATTTAATTCAAAATAACTATGAAGTTAAATCCATGAATCTTTCTTTCCTTTAAAAATAACCTATTCTCTAACAATATGAATAAGAGCATTTATATGAATCAATGTTTATATCAATTTGTAACAATTAAATTCTACCTGACAGAAAAACAGCAGTTCCTCTATTCAAAAGGAAAAAGGTATCTTATTTGAAAATAAGGGGAAAATATGGTAAACAAATATGAACTCTATGTAAAGGAAATGTGTTCTACTATCACTATTTTATGATTCCCTAATTGAAATATAAAAAAAACGGCTAGGGGAAAAAGTCTTAAAATTCAAGTTTTCATTTTGAATAGATCTAAGACGATTCTATTTTTGTATTCCCATCACCAATTTTTCTTAAGAAAAATGTTAAATATACATACAATAGCTATTGAAAAAATTTTTAGAAGATTCAATATTGTGTCTAAGCGAGAAAAAAGTTTAGTAAAAATTTAACAAGTCCGAATAAAATCAAAGACGAAAAAAAAACTTAGCTTTTTTCGCAAAAAATATTTATTAAAATAAATAATATTTAGAATGAAGAACATAGTTTTCGAAAATTTTTGTGTGGACAAAAATTTTGCTTACTTTCCGCCAAAAATATATTTGGACCAGAAAGATAATTTTTAAACAATGGTAGAAAAGTTTTTCAAAGTTAACAAAGGAGTGACTTTATGACAGATTTTGGAAAAATGTCAGCAAGTACCAAAATAAGCGACAAAAAAAGTCTAAAAAAAGTCTTTGATGAAAAACTTAAAGCTCCTAGAAGGTTCTTTTCAACCAAATAAAGGTGATGCAGGATCGTCAGAACAAACCAGATGCAAACATTTGGCAACATTGTGTTTCTTTTTGCCTTGTTTGAAATAGTGATTTTTCTGTGAATTCCTGTGTTGATTGGCTGCGGTACCCCGTGGTCAAGGTATCGGATTGGGGCTGGTATGTCATGAGTTCGAGCCCATACCCCCAAAGACACACCGTTGGACAGCGATCCCGTTAAATCTGTGGGGGTTTGAAACGTCCCCCCCTTTGGGGGTAGTTGGGAGAGGGTTTTAGCCAGGTGTCATCCACCCGACCATGGTTCAAAAATTTCGTGGTCCGTCGCCAAAAAATCCTTAGGAAAGAGCGCGTTAATATTCACTCACTGACTCAACCCTGTTTCAATATTTGTGGGATTTCCCCAATTTTGTGATAATGGTGAAACTTGAAATTTTTTATTGTTTGCTTCCCTTTTTAAATAAACATTGTAACTATTAGGTGTTCTTTATTTAAAAAAAAACAATTTATTCTAAAACAACTTTCCCACTATTTTGTGGATCTATCCTGCATTTGAAAGTCGATCATATTTATCTTCATTGATAAAAAATTCGACATATTAACAAATTAGATAGTAAACTTTACTTTTAAATTTAAAGGGCAGTTAATAATTAGTTTGAAATAATTTTTACTGTTTCTAAGTAAAGAATTAATGAGTAACAATGGAAAAAAAGAATACACGATTGATACTTAATAATGAAAAGACAGAAAAAGGGAAACAAATTACCCAAATACATACATTGTAGGAAGAACATGTAATTTATTTTCACTAAATAAATAAATTTATTATCTATAAACTATATATGACTAAAATATTGTTACGAATTTTTTGTAAATAGTGTAAATAATTTGTTTTTTGATGTTTAATGCATTTATATTACTCTATGTTATGTTTATTTCTTTAAAATTGTACCATTCAAAGCAATGCCTACCCTTACGTTATAATGGCGACCCAAAGAGAACTTGGCGAAATCTTGGCGGTGCCGTTTGGGATATTTTGGCGACCCTTTTAGACTTTGGCGATTTTTGGGGTCATTGGGGCCATGTTGGGAGTTCGGAACCCCCCGGGGAAACTTCTGAAAGTAGTAGATCTTTCCCCAGTGTCACGTTTAATGACACGAGCTGTTATATTTCTGGAAGTTTCTTCGCCTATAAAGGGATGCCCCCCGGAACGGCGGGGGCCCGGGGTTCCCAGGGTAGTGGGGGATTAGTTTTTTTGGCTCAGCTGTGCTTTGTGAATAATCTTTCCTTAGTTTTTTAAACACTGTTATTGTGTTTTGGGTTTTCTGTTGAAGGTGTGAAAACCTTTGGATATTTACCCGGAAAAGCTGCTGTCCCTGTATTTAAAAAGGGTTGGATTTTTTATAATAAATTTTAAACCCCTCTTAAGAACTGTTTATTTTCTTTTTTGATTGTTTTGCATTAAACTTCGAACCCTCGGGTCACCCTAAAAATATGTTTATTATATAGTCCTTAAAGGATCCTGTAATTAATGAAATGCTCTGCTCTTACCACAATTATTCGTTCTATAATTTTTGAAAGATTTTAAAAAATAGATTTTTTTTTAAAATGATTTAAAATGTTGGAAGAACTTTTGGAGAAGGAAAAATTTTATTTATATTCAGATGAAATCCAAAAATTAAGGAAAAGAAAAAATACATGCAAAGAAAATATATTTGATTTGAAAAATGGTTAATACTATACATTATTCAACTGTCATCATGAATGCAACTTTCTAGCAATGTTTCTGATTAATTAATAATATTATAATAGTTGATTTCAATTATTTTCTGGACAAAAAGGTATCCAACTTTCGTTTGGAACCATGATTTTAAAAAAAACGAAAATGGGGAAACACACAAATGGAATTTGTTTTTTAAAGGAAATTTTTATAAAAATAAATTTTAAATACAATATTTCGGGAGAAAATTAACAAATCCCTTGGCCCAAAAAAAGCCCTTTTTAAAATGCGTCTATTATAAAATATTTTGCCTGTATATAGCTGAGAACTCTGTACAGAGGCTCAACAATGAATTGTGAAAACTTCACATTATTTTCAGAGTTACAACCCATTGAAATAATTATCGGCGTTTTTTTCTTGAAATTTCTCCCCTCTGTTGTCGTAAAACATGGATAAACCCACTTCTAAGCTATATATTTCAAATATTATAGTTGAGCCTCTGTACAGAGGTCTAGCTTATACAGGGGGAAATTTTTTAATATAATAGAAGTTTTTTTTCAAAAAGGAGAATATTTTGAAAATGGATCATTCTATGTTCATTTTTGTCAAAATATTGTACTTAAATAATTTTTTATTGTAATACTATTCCTAATACAATTTTATATATATTTTCTAATCTAAGTGACACTGAATATCATAAATATTATCCATCTATACACTTTTGCAAAATCACGGTTCCGAACGTAGTCGGATACCTTAAGTCAGTCAAAGGGATCAAAATTAAACTTCTGTTATAAAGGTTTTGCAATTTAGCTTTTTAATGCATTTTAAAAAGCTTTTAAATATCCATATAAGGTGGTTTTTTTTCAATATTAATTTTAAATGCCCTTTAGAATGAAATATTTTAAAAAGAAAAAGGCAGTTTATATAAAGAGATTACCAAAATACTAAACAGTTAACTATCTTAAATTCTTTTTTTCAAGATCTTGTTAAAACGATCCAATTGCTTAAAACATTCATTAATGGAATAGAAAATGAATTAAAAAAAAAAAGAATGCAGACGTTTATATTTTTCTAAAAAAATATTACAAAAACAATTCGAGTAGAGTATTGACTCAATGAAAAGATAAACTACTTTTTTTTTTCTGCTATTGTAATCAATTTACTTTGAAGCACTATATTTATTATTAACGGATTATTCACGCAAAATTGTAAGTTGTTCAATTAGTGTTTATAACATATAAAAAACAAACTAAAATGTAATTTTTGCACTGTCTTCCATTTCAAACAATAGATTGCATTACAGTAGGTCGTTCGCACATTATGGAAACGATTTTGATAGTTAATTTTTATTAATAAGAACCGTATTTTTCTGTGGAAATTTGATTCTATCTTATAACCACTATTTTAGACAATAGTTCTAGTGAGTGAGTGAGTGAATATTAACGTCGCACTGGTCAGCTACACGAGGGCTTTTGGTGACGGACCTCGTCATTTTGAACCATGGTCAAGTGACGAGGACGACTTTTAAAATGCACCTCCCTGTCCTAACTACCACCCCAATAGGAGGACGTTTGAGCTCTCTTCAGAAAACGCATTGCTCCCCCTACACGGCGGGTTTTTGGGGGTTCGAACTCATGACATCTTGCCATGATCCGATCCCTTGACCACGGGCTCCCCACCCCAAAAATTTTTACCAAAATTTTTTTCAAAAAGTAAATTTTTAAGAAAACGACATCAGAAAAATCTACTCCATTTTTTTTCTCCTTTTCCAAAAGCCCATTCGTTCTTGGATCCCTTTTTCTAAAGACTCTTTTTGTAAAACCAAAAGCACAAAAATCCATTGCAGAAGCATGGATGATTTACATATTTCAAAAATGAGATAATGAGTTTTGATGCCCTTTTGAAATAAATGGCAGTTGCATAGACTTGACTGAGGGGTTTTTATATGAAACTTAAAATTTTTTTTACTTTCCATATAAGTTGAAAATTTTTTTTTCAAAAAAAGGGTTGTAAAATATTTTGCTGATAGTAAAAATTAATTTCTGCTTTACTTTAATTTTTTTTATTTTTAATTTTTCAGTGTTAGAAAATCTTGTTACTATCACATGAATCCATTCACCGACGATGTCATTTCGTACAGCCATTTCCGTCAGTTGATCGATACAAAATTAATTTTCTTTTATTATTGTCACTTAAACATACCCATATCTCATCGAGTGTTACCACAAATTTTCATTTTTCTCAGCAGCTAGGTGTTTTTTTACATAATTTCCTATAATTTGTTTTACTTTCAGTAACATGTTTTTAAGAAAGGAGACGAACTTTTAGTTTAAACATCTTTTTAACTTTAAATCCTTGTGAATAGTTTTTATTACAGTTCCGGAAGACATTCCTAGTTTTTTTATTCAATGAATCTTTGATTTGGTGGATCTGCTTTTAGGATCAGAGGCTACATTTTCTTAATAGTTGTCTGTGTTTGAACAGTCTTAGGAGGAAATTTCGTGACCGAGTTTTCACTTTTACTTTCTGCCAAATATTTTTTCCATTTCAAATTTAATATATTATAAATACTTTTTTATTGAAATTCAATAATCGAGATTTTTACATCACTTTTTAAACTGTTGATACGAATATTTCTCCCCTTGGGAAAACATTAACCTTCTAGTCAAATATAAATTTTAGGGACCCTTTTTTAAATAGATCGTTT
>BMAV01015859.1:0-16326 GCA_019973955.1 Trichonephila inaurata madagascariensis
CTCTATGTTTTTAAAATTATCAAGTTAAATCAATAACTTGAATAACAATTAACTCTGAATAATTTAGATAAATTTAATCTAAAAGGGTAAAAAACAATTTTTTTCGCATAAGGTTTCAGGTATATTTTATAGAAAAAAAATTTTTTTAGAATAAATTAGAAAAATAATGGGGAAAAAGTAATTCACTCTGTCATTAAAAAAAAAAATAAATTTTATTATTCTGAGTTCAGAATATTAAAATAAAAAAATTTTTTTATTTTTGGTGTTACAAAAATTTAAAATTTATATATTGGGTGTATAAAAATCCATCGTACGTTATTATTTTTTTTATTTTTTGAAATACTATAAAGGGCCCAATTTAAAAAAAAATCAAAAAAATATTCTTCCTTTATAGGATATCACTTTGTATATTGAAAATTTTTTTTTATTACAAATAAAAAAAATTTCCTTACAACTTTTCCCCATAGTTTTTGAAATCGAAATTTTAAACGATCTTTGGTCTAATACTTTTCCAGTAATTCAAAGTCCTGGTCAAAGCTCGAAAAACCCCCAGTCGGGATCTCCCCGACTTTTTTTAAAAGAAAGGGGGGAGAACCGGGACAGCCGTATGCAATGACTAGTCCAAGGTCCAGGGTTACCTTATATTCTTTTACTTCGCGTCCCCCCCCCCTTTTTTTCATCAAAAAAACAATTCTTTTTCTGAATGATTAAAATCATTATTTGTGTAGAAAAAATTTTTTTTTCAAAAAATATAGTATTATTTTGTCTTCAAGCAGCTTATACCTTAATTTTCTTCAAAAAAAGTTATTTTAACTTTGTGCTCAGAATCAACACGTGGCGCCATCTGTAGCCATTATTTTAAAAACTTGCCAAACATGGCGTCAAAAAATTCTAAACAATGATGTATGTATTTTTTGCATTTTTAAAATTTTTCCCTAACAAAAAATGACATTTCTATTTTCAGGGGAATTTATATAGGTAATTTACGTTCTCAGCAAAATTTTTTACACCTATTTAATGTGATTTCATTGTTTT
This sequence comes from Trichonephila inaurata madagascariensis, assembly GCA_019973955.1. NCBI lineage: Eukaryota > Metazoa > Arthropoda > Arachnida > Araneae > Nephilidae > Trichonephila > Trichonephila inaurata. Next base: position 1,036 of record BMAV01015859.1, read on the forward strand.
AAAAAGTGTTATTACATTTTCGTACATGTGGAAGTCCCCTTAGCGCGATTTGTCTAAAATATTACCATTTAGTTTCAGTAGTACTTTTAACGATTTCTCAATTCATTTTAAAAATTTTTTTTTAAAAAAAAATCAGATTAAAAAATTTTGTACTTGCCCCAAAAGTAAAATTTGGCGGATCACGCGACCCCCCCCTAATCCTCGGGAATCTTTCGGCTACATTGCGTTTATTTCACAGTCATCCCTCTAAAGAAGAAACCTTGAGATGAAAAATTGGTTAGAGCATATAATTTTTTAAAATCGTAGGTCAGAAGAGCAGAGTTGTTGCTTACTAAAGGTGAAATTAGAATTTACGCATCTTGACTAAATGGGGGATTTTGATTACTAGACTAAATTAGTGGATAAAAAATTAATAGGTTGGGATTGATTAAAGCAAAATTATGTTTAAGTTGCTTATTCCAAGGTATTTCCCCTTTCTTTTTATCATCTTTTAGGGCTTCTTTTTGTGGAATATTACAATTGAATAATAATAAATTAGATTTATCATAAAGAGTCTTGGTCATGCATCGTTCCCTTCCACAGCTTTAGGTAAACAAGATAATGAGGAAGCGACTTCAGGGTGAAGTCTTAATTTTCCTAACACCGAGGTAGGAGTGGGATCTAGTTTTAGGGTCTTGACTGAACGGAAAATGTCGACGAGTTTTTGGAATGCATCGAGAACAATGTGAAATTTTATGAGATACCTAGCAATTTGGCTTGTGCATATCTAAAAGATCATCTCAGGGGACGTGCTTTAGATTGGTTTGAAATATTTGGATATTTTTAGTGAAGGGGACAGCTACAGACTTCGCGCAATTAAAGGAGGCGTTAACGGAAAATTTCCCTGCGGTACGGAATAAGACGGAATTGGAAGTTAGATTCTATTTCTCGTATCAAAATAGAGGTCGGGTGCCATCGGACTTTATTTATGACCTTTGGAAAAAAACGAACTGGGACAAAAATTTTGGAAGCGGGTTTGGTCGGCATATTTTCTCATCGAACCAATTTATGAATATATTGAAATTAGAAATCCAACTTCTAGAGCGCAGCTCTTAAAAATGATCACGACAGGGGTAGCTCTAGGGCCAGACAAACCGGACCCCCGCGGCGGCTTGGACGAATTTAAAAAAACTTTTTTTTTACGAAAAATTTGGGAAAAATTTTCTTCAAAATATTATTTACACTTTGGAAACGTGGAACAATTATTTTGTTTTAGACTAAATTGAAAAGTCGACCATTGCTAGTAAAATTTGTAAATATTAAAAAAAAATAATATTATATTACGTGGAGATTTGACTTTAAGAGTGTATGGGCACCCGACCTATGGATACAAGTAGACATGCTTATCTTGACAAGATCTTCACTGCACTGATATAGAGCGGGTCGGGGGAAAACGTAGATTTCAGTACTTTTTTATTCCGGGGGGCCGGGCTTAAATAATCCATGTGGTAGCTATTTTTATTAGACTAGGTTTCAATGCATAAATTTTGGGGCCCCACTGGGGCAATTTTTGTTCACCCGAAACTTCTGACAGAGGTTTTTTTACCCCGGGTTTGGGGTGGGGCGTAATAAGAGAAAAATATCACCCACGAAAGAAATTTAGGGGAAATTTTTCAACTTTTCGTGGGAAAAAGGGAAAACCGAAACGTTTTGGTCAAATCGTTCCTGTCTTTTTTTTAACATCGCCCTGAAATTTAAAATATTTATATTTCGTAGCCGCTGATCAAATTGAGATCTTTATTTTTGGGGGGAAAAAGGTAGTAATACTAATACTTAACACTATTTATTTAATTTTTTTTAAAAAAAATTTGGATACTGTCTTTATTATGAGTATTTAATTGAATTAGTAATTTGGGAAGGAATGAACCACCAAACTGTTTTTGGGGATTTTTTAACAATCTCCAAAACAACTTTCTTTATTCATTATTTTTCAAAAAAAAACTTATGTAGATTCTTTTTAAATTTTGATGTTTTTGGTTTTGAAATTTTTAGAAATTTGCTCGGCGATAAACATTTTTTAAGCATGGTCAAAGTCATCTCCCAGCAAAAAACACAAAAATATATAATTTAAATGGGGGTTAAAAAATACCTTACGTTCACACACAATTATCTACACCCCCTTTAATTTTAATACATAAATAGTATTTGAAATAAATGGTGGGTTTCAAAAACGGTTATTTTCTTTGTCATACTCTGATTTCAGCCCGATTTTTAACTTACAATTTTTAATTTGTTGAAATATTAGCTTAGGTTGTTTAATTAATTTTTGTTTTTCTTAATTTTTCTATTACGTTTAAAGTATTGCGGGCTGTTTTTTTAAAAAAATTGATAGGATATAATTAGCTTTAAAATTTTTCCGGTTAATTTTTGTTTTAAAAATTTTGATTTACATTATTTTGGCTAAGTTCAGGTAATGTGGGTTTTATCTAATTATCTTTTTGAACTTTTGCCTTTTATTAAATTTTTTCTCGAATTTATTAAATAACAGCATTTAACAATTTTTTTGAGATTAGTAATTTTGGTTTTAATCTACATTGATTAAACATCATTTTGAGCTGGAATGGGTCAAGACCTGATATTGTGGTGTTTCTATGCTCCATTAAACCTACTAAATAATCTCGTCTATCTTCCCTTGCCTTTTTCATAATACTTTTAGAAATTCTATGCTTTTCAGCAAATTCTATTACTTGGGAGTAATGAGGACTAATGAATGCATAATTAAAAATCCAATCATTTGCAAACTTTTTATAAATATAACTATTAAATGAGGCTATTATTATCTGATACTACAATATTTGGAACACATCAAATCTAGAGAAAATTGTTTTTTTAAAGTTTTAGTATTACCTCATCTGCACTCTTATTTACAAGTTCAGCAATTTCAATCCATTTTTGAAAAATAGTCTATTACAACTAGATAACTGTATTATACCCAAATCCATTATATCTACCTATCTTTTCAAAGGGTCTATAGGGAAATGTATGAGGCTTTAATGGCTCTCTTTACTGTAGCTTTTTAAATTTTTCACATATTACACATTGTGATACTAATGTTTCTATGTCAGAGTTCATCCTGGCCCAGCCACATTATTTCTCTAGCTCTTTTCTTGCATTATCCCAAAGTGAACCTCATGAGATTGGATTTGTAGCATATCTTTTCTCAAACTATAAGGTACAATTAGTTTTTCACATTACTTCAAATAACAACCCCTTCTTAGGAATATAAATGTTATTTTAATTTTATAATATGTTTTACACTGTGTCTACATTTTTAGATTTAGGCCAACCCTCTTTGATATATTTAACAACTATTTGTAATTCTGGATCCTAATTCAGTTTCTTTTTTAAAATTGTACGTCTCTTTTCACTCCTTGGGTAAATGTTTTTGATATAGTATGCACAATATTTAGCATTTCCAGGATCATTCCTTACAGTTTCAGTAATAGGAAAATGCTCGTGACAAAGTATCAGCGAGAAACATTTGATTGCCTGGTACATAATTTATTTCAAAATCATACTTTAATAATTTTAAAATCATTCTGCATTCCTAGAAGATATTTTATGCATAGGTCTCTTAACAATTGCCATTAAGGGCTGATGGTCACTCTGTACAACAACTTTACGTCCATATAAAATTATAAGTGACACTCAAATGAGAAAACAATTGCCAATAATTCTTTCTCAATCTGTGCATAATTTTCTCTCACTGTTAAACTACGTGACACAAATGATACCAGTTGACCTTTTGGATTAAAGCAGGATCTAGCCCATCTTTTGAACTATCGCATTTGCATTACTATTTCATCATTAACTCTAAAACTTTAAAATTGGAGCTTTAGCTAACAATTCTTTAATGTTTACAAAAGGACAATTCTTGTTCTTTTTCCCCAAATTAAATTCTACATTTTCATGAATGAGTTTCTCTTAATGGAGCAGTAACTTCAGATACATTGGGTATAAATTTTGAAAATTCATAAAAGCGCGACAATCTCCTAACTTCCGGGTTTTGATTTTGGTGTTGGCATCTCAACAATTGCTTTTATGTGATCTGGATCAGGTTTTTATGCCTGATTTAGATATAATTTGACTTCTCATACTACCTCAGACACACCTTATATTGTAGTTTATCTGGATTAAACTTTATATTTAACAATTTGGCTCTTTCAAAGAACTCTAGACATAATTGCATCATGTGAGGTCTCATCACATCCTGCAACAATAATGTCATCAAAATAAATCTCTACTCCTCAATATCTCCAAAAAGCTTTTTGATTTTCTTTTTCTGAAATACTTCAGGTGCAGAAAAACTATACCAAATGGCATTTTTGTTGGTGTACCTTCAAAAGGTTAGTATTAAATGTACAAATTTCAGAGCTAACTTCATCCTAAAGGTACATACCCAAAAACCATCTTTCAAATCTACAACTGAAAATATTTTCTTTGCCTTTAATCTACTAATGATATCATCCGGACAAGAAATTTGAGTATATATAATGTTCTCTTTTAATTACTGTTGAGATCTCTAGAGGGTCTAAACATGATGTAAATTTCCATTGGGTTTTCTACAATGACTAAACTTGCACCTATAATCAGTTGGCTTATTAACTTTTGACACTATTTCCTTTACTTTTTCTAATCCTATCTAGAGTACTTTTTAATTTTGGCTGCAAAGCCAAGAGGAACCTGATCTTGGTGGGCAATTTTTCAGGTACAGCATTATCTTTTTTAAAGTAATGTGTGATATGTGTGGTTCATTGGAAATTCCCCTACCCAGTAAATACATGCTATATTGCTTAATTAACGAACGCTACTTATACATTCTTCAATAGCATCAATTCTTTCAATAGAAGTTTTAATTCTTTTACAACCTCTTAACCCTAATATTGGTTTGGATTTTACATTTACTACCTTAAGGCAAGGCAATTTTTTGGTTTTATCGAGTAAGAGGCAATTAATTATAAAGGGAACCATTTGGCTTTAAGTTCGATTACCATATGTAGTTAGAGATATATTAGTTTTTATACTAAGTTTTTGGGTTAACTTTAAATATACTCAAAACATACAGTGGCAAAATATTTACTTCAGCTCAGTATCAGTTTGAAATTTACATAAAAAACACTTATTATTTACATCTAATGAAACATTTTTATACCAAGTTGAACCACTTACCATTTCTACATTCTTAAAATTAGAGTCTGTAATATTTTTTCATTGCACATTTAGTTTCATTTTCATTCACAGAATCAATATAAAACCAGTTCATTTCCAGAAACGTTCATTTCATGAATGGTACAAGCTGTATTCTGGAAACATTTAGCAGCAAAATGGTTTTCTTCTTGCACTTGGCACAAATTTTCCCGAACGCTGGACACTCTCGAGGCTTGTGTTTTCGTCCACACTTTTTGCAGTTGTACTGGGTTTTAGGCATTGCTCTGATTTTCCTTCACGAAGTTTATTGCTTGGCTGTATCGTGCTTCATATTTCGGTTGTTCCCGGCTCGCTTCAGCTGCCCGGACGATTTCAATCGCTTTTCAACACTGAGGTTATTTTCTTGCAGGGTCGTTCTTGAAACCCCACTGTCTTTAATTCCCAAAAAAGATGCGGTCTCGAATCAATCCTTTTTTCTTGCTCTGAAAACTCACGGGGATGCTAAAGTCTTTGCTGAGTGACATATGTCTCTTGCGGCCCCCCAGTTGGACACATGAAAAAAATTTATAATGCTCATAAGCAACATTCTGTCGGGGTGAGCAATATTCTTCAAACTTTTGAAGAACTTCCGAAAAATTCGCTTTCGATTCTAACGAAGGTGTTGTATATTTCAAGCCCTTCACTGCCCAATAAGTTAAACAGGTTGCTTTTTTTTACTTTATCTGTGTTCGATCGTTTTTTTCTGTTGCCAGCAGATAATTCCCCAGTTCTTCCTCCATTGTCGCCTTTTTTCTTTCACTTTTCCCCAGCGAAAATTGCAGTGGAGGGGGGGTCGGAAAAGGCCCATAGCGCACGTGGATATTTTTTCAATCCGATATAATCCTAAACTTCGACACCATGTTATGTTTTTTGGGTTTTAAAGTGTTCTTCAGAACATTTGCATCAGGCGATCAAACATCATTTTTTTTAACATGGGGGGAAGTCGTTAAAAAAAGAGCACTTTTTAGATGGGGGAGGGAAGGAAACGGGGGGATGACATTCTGCAGGGTTATGACAGTAAATTTCTCGCCAATATCAGCGCTTGTTTTGAATACGATGCCAATCATTCTTTTTCGCAGTAGACGTGGAACTATTCGCTCTTTTCAGCTGGATTCTTATAAAAGCAAAAAAAAATAAAACCATCTTTGAAATAGGTTTAAATACATGGAACTTTAAATTTAAAAAGAAATAAATAATTTATTTGTTCATTATTTTTTGAATAAAAAGTTGAAATATGCAATTGCAGTGGTAAGTAATACGATTGCCAGCAGAAAGCCCGTGCATTATTATTTATGATCGTTTTTTTTTTTTTTTTTTTTTTGAAGCTCCGGGTTTTAACAAAATGATACTGGATTAATTTAAATAAAACGATTACTCATGACACGGAAATTCAAAAAAGAAGCAGCTCCTCTATTGTACATTTTATAGATGTTACGAGAATAAGTATTTTAAATATAACCAATAAGTGATTTAGTCGGATCTTTCAAAAATGTTATTATTTAAAATCAAAAATAAGTTTTTGATACAGAATAAAAGTGTTTACTAAAGTGATTTGAAATGTTTTTTTCGTATTTAGTTTTCTATTCTACAAAATACAATGTTTATTTATAATTTTATAGATATCTTTCCCTAATATTCTTTAAATGATTTTATTAAATCGGTTATTTTTTTCCCTTTTCATTCTGTGGGTCATCAAATTACATTCTAAACGTAAATATTTGTTTTATTAATAACAATTCAATATGTATATATATTCATGGGATACGTCGAATGATGGATTGACCGGAACTATGTTTTCCTCTGACAATGAATCGAGTTTCTCTGATATTTTTGTTTAATAAAAAGGGAAAAATTTTTTAAAGTTTAAATTTTTTTATCACTTTATATCAAACTCTTTCTCTGTAAAATGAAAACAGATTTCCCAAAATTAACTAGAAACAATTTTTTCTCATACTTGAAAGCTAGATCAGATTATAAATTACTCATTTTTAAACGGAAATTAGTATATATCCTTCCATAGTATAATCCTATATCTACGCATATCATGTATAAACTCGACTCAATTTGTTACAAAATTTATGCCAAAAAAAATAATAAAAAATTGTTTAAATTAAATGTTACTGCTAAATGTAATTATTCAGATATAAATACATATTTGTGGAAGCTTTTTTTTTTTTTTTTTTTTTGTACCTAATGAAATTCGGTTTGAACAAGAAAAAAATTGAATTAATACTGCCTGTGTTATAGCTTTTAATTAAATGGAAAAAAAAACCTAAATTCTTAATCAATAAATTTGCTTATAAAGAAAGTTAAAATTCACAAATTTAAAATGCAAAAATTCTCGTTCCATAAGAAACAATAGGATATTCTCTTATGGTTTTTTTCCTAAAATAACTATATTAAACACCAAATTAAAAATAAATCCCCTTATTTAAATGCCTATAAAATGAACAAAAAGGATTATTGAAATTTTTTTTTACCTTAGCAACAATAGAAACTACAATTTCCCAAATTGTTTTTTTCTAAATTAAAAAAAAAGGGATCCATTTCTCTACTATTTTAAAAAAATCATATACGGCCGGTTATTTACAAATTACTAAGAGCACTTCTAAATTTATATTAATTTAAGTATACAAAACAAGTTTAATTTTTTTTTTTTAAAAAAAGTGTCAAATTTTTACAAGATTTTGGGGGCCGAATTTTAATCCTTCTAATTTTAAATAATTTAAAGGGGTTTATCCATAGAAATGTATCTATATAAAACTAAAATTTTATTTTTTTAAAAATTCCCCAAAAATTTTTTAAAACACGTTTTCCTATATAATGGAGCTGATTCTTACTAGGATAAGGATGATAATCTTATTTTTCTCCAAAACTTTAAAACTGCATATACTTTGAAAATAGTTTGTTTTTTTCAACCATATAATAGTATTACTTCTATTTGTTATTCTTCCGTGTTCTTTTTTAAAAAATTCTGAATGGGAAAAAAATTCTGTTGGTCAAAAATAATATTACAGTCCTCTAGTGTAAATCAATTACTTTTCATTTAATGTTAAATACAGTAAATTTTGCCAATCCCAGTTCATAATGACGTATAAAAATTTAAAATCACGCAAAGTGGTAAAAATATGATGAAGCATTGAATATTGCAAAAGGGTGATGACACAGATAATTTTATCAAATTAACTTTTAGCATTTTTTTTCTGAAATAAAAAGGGCCCTTTGATTTCATAAATAATTCGTTATATATAAATTTGCAAATAACCAAATATCATACAAAAAAAGGATAACCTACATGAAATTTGGGGCTTGTAAAACACATGACTTTTTTTAAAAAATTTGGTAAATTCAATGCAAAAACTACATTATTTTTTAAAACACATTTAATACAACATTTAATTATATATTTAATAATTATTTGTTATTTTGATAAATAGTTTTGAAATGAGACAATCTAAAACATAGTTTAAAATTAGAATATAATACATTGTTGATAATTGTGATATTGGTTGCTAAATAACATGGAAACATTGGGTTTGTGGTGCCTCAATTTCAATGTATGCGACTGCATTAAATTTGGTAAAACACCATTTTTAATAATTTAAACTAAAAACCCAAGTTTATTTTGCTTTTATTTCAACATATTATTCTATTCTCTGTTTTTTAATGTTGGATCATATCTGCAAGCAGCTGTACTATTGGTGAGACTTATTTTTGTGATAATTTAAATTAAGAAAAAAAAATAACATTATGTAACAAAATTTGCTTCAAACATATAAAAATGTATTTGATATAGCAGCTACGATAAACCTGGATCCGTAGGGACACAGGGAAATTTTTTAAAGGGGGGCGGGGTTGAAAGTTCACTATTCTTGTATCATGCTATTTTTTTATTTTGTCGATTTTCAGGAACAAAGACAGTAAAAACTAATTATTGAAAAATAATTAGCATTAATTAATAACAAATATTTAATTAAATTTTACTATTATATACTTGGAAAATTTTAACCAATCGGAAAAAAAGATGGGCTTTTGGGGGTCCGGCCCCCAGGAGCCCCCCTTTTTCCCCGACCTGGATCCCCCTTTATGTTTTAATTGAAGGGGGATATCAAGTGTTGACTCGTAATAAAAAAATTCTCATCCGAAAACTTGATCAGTTCAAACTTTATAAGAAAAAAAATAAAAAAAAATCTTTCTTTATAGCCTTGACTTTTCTATAGCCTTGTGACTTATTCAATGACAGGGACGAATAACCAAAAAACCTCCCCCCCTCTGATCTTTCGTAGAAATTTCCAGCCATAAAAAAGATAGACATATGCTTCCTTTTGCTTGTTTTTCAGACATTTTTTCATAGTCAGACGCCAAGCTGAACAGACGTGATTTTACCGCAGTCCCCCATTTTCTTTTTTTAAAAATCGAGAGATCCATAAAAATCCTTTGTAGCCCTTTTTTAGGGCTTCTGATATCAAAAGGGGGAATTGTGGTGTGTTGATGGTAGCGATATGGTTTAACGCCGAATAAGCGAAAAATCGTTTAAAGTAGATCTTCTACTTCGTCCAGATGTGGAACGCCCAAGCCTGCTGAGCCAACTACAGATTGTGAGAAACGCAGGCAAGCCATACTCCGTCTTGAACGACAAAACGTGCTCATTGGGGGGATACCAGAAGTTCTTAATGCATGAAAGGAATACCAATGATGAAGCAGGAATTTGCAAGGATCTAGAAAAGAACCTCCAAGAGACGATTGAAGCCAGGGCCAAACTGGTAAGTGAGCTTAGGACTATGCCTCCGAGTCTCGATGTTAATAGCCCTGATCACACAACTTTAATGCCTAAATCTAATGTTATTCAGAATGATAAAGATATTGAAATGATTACATGTAATGATAATGATAAAAAATCTTCTCTTAAGAGGAAAAATAGCAAAGGTAACTCGGATGGCTTTGTCTTCCCGAGTAAAACAGCCCGACCGACCACCCCAACTCCAGTTCTTAAGCCTATTGAAACGAATAACTCTTTTGAAAATCTAGAGCAGGACCCCGAATTTCAAACTAAAATGCCGAAATTCTGTTCTAAACCCCGACGCCTGTCTTTCTTAAAATGAAGAATAATTACCGAGAACAATTAAATAAACTAATTAAAAAATTCCCTAATCTTAAGTCGAAATCCTCAGGAAATTATATAAAGTTAAATATAGAATGCCATGATGAATATAGAAATCTAATTAATTTTATGGACGAGGATAGAGATATTGAATTCTATGTTATCAAAACCAAAAGAAGATAAACCCATAAAAGTAGTTGTCAAAGGTTTACCAGGTTATATAAAGACTGAAGAAATTATCACCGACTTAGAAGATCTTGGTTTCACTGTAACCAGTTGCAGCCAATTAATTTCCAAAAAAACCAAACTTAACCTCCCCTTTTATTTAATCACAATGCCCAGAAATACCTTTAATTTAACAGTTTTTGATCTTTCCCACTTGGGATTCATGCAAGTAAAGATTGAAGGGTACTCCGTTCGGGGTACAATGCAATGTTTTAACTGTAACAACTTTTTTTCACACCGCCGCTAATTGTCACATGCTTCCAAGATGTCTCAAGTGCGGAAAGGATCATCTCACTAAAAATTGCGATATTAAAGAAAGACAGGATAATCCTTACTGTATAAATTGTCACGTGTACGGGCATACTGCCTGTTACACAAAATGCCCTAGCTTTCCAAAACTCAAAAAAGGTGCCCCCATGTAAGCAGAAATAGAAAAAGTTTCACCAGTAATAATGTTGTTGAAGGAATTTCCTTCGCCAACATCGTTTCTGGTTTTTCTGATAAAAACAATGACCCCATCCCTCTACTGATAATAACAGAAATTCGGAAAGACAAAGTTCTCAAGTTACCCCCGCTACTGAAAATGATAATAGTACCTCTGATATCCAAGACATAATAGCTCTTTTTAAAATTGTATCTAATATTTTTAAACAATTCCCCAAGTTGAAACAAATTCTCCCCTCACTTAAGAAAACTAAAGATATTAAAGATCAAGCACTAATGCTAATAGAAGCCGTGCTTGACTAAGTTACTTATTTTATTTAATTTCCAATTCTCTAATTTTAATTTTAATCGTAAAGTCTCTATTAACTCAATAGCTTAATTTTTTCCTATACCGATCAGGCAATTTTCATCTCTAAGTCCAAAAGCTCACAAACCAATTGAAATCACCATTTTAACCGTTGAAGCCTGCTTGCTCGCCATTGGTTCCTCGTCTTAGTGGCCACACCTTCTCAACCCCCCAAACCAAGAACTCATTGCAATGCCCACTCAGTTCCAGATATGGGGCAGTGGAGTCTGCCTAGACTCCAGTCCCCAATGTGAATGTCGAATGTCGTAATGTTCCCTTTGCTTCTAGGGGGAAGGGACGTAACAAGAGACGGCCAACGCATTCTTGAGGACGTTTCGACTGCACCCATTTCCTTTAGACTGGATAGGCCAAAATTTTTATTTCCTAATGATCCGAAAAATAACTATAATGCTAATCAAAGGCAATTTAGTTTATCTTTATTTTCTTACGAATTAGTTTAGAAAAATTTACATTTCCTTTTTAAACCTCATACATATCAATCCTAATTAGTGATATTCTAAAGTAATATTGTTTTTAATTTTTCATGTCTGTAATACTTGTTTATGATTACATTTAAACCAGCTAATATACCTCCTTTACATTTTTTTAATCGATGCAATTTCTTTGCTCAAACGTGAATGGGATTTTAAGCTCTATTTTTTTAAAAATTAGCTTATTTTTATATACATAAGGAACTGAGGAAAAATATTTGAAATTATAGTATGATCATGGAATGTACATTGAAAAACTATTTAAACAATTTATTTTTAAATTGTCAATTTATTATTTCAATAAACAACAAGTTTTATAATTAACTGTAGTAATAAATTTTTTTGGAGGGGCGGGTGAGCTCGTACGGAATTAATGATTTCTAATATGCGATAACGCATGCTTTTTTGCTTGGATTATTTCGAATGCGAAAGTTATTTCTTGGCATTATGTCATCTTAATACAACCTAATTGAAAAAAAAGAGATGCTGACATTGAGAGTTTCAGGATTTTAAAAATTAAAATTTGTTGGATTTAAGGAAATTTGTTAAAAGATGCAAAAATTTCTTTATATGACAAAAAAAGAAATTATAACTGATAATATACACTTAACTTATTCTTAAAATTTTAAAGACTGTGTAAACATGTACCACTTTGTAATAGAAAAAGATAAAATTAAGAGAAATTTTTTATATAAGTATTAACATTGATTTTGATGCTATAAAATGTAATAAAAACTTCATAAATTTTATAGATGACAACAGATTTTCAACAAAATGTTAGTTTTCAAACTCGTTGAATCTCACTCAAAGTACACTGGTGTGCAAAACTTAAGCAACAATGTAAAAATTTAGCAGATAGCCATGAAATTGCAGAAAAGGAGGTCTGGAGATCAGTAGAGGGAACACGTAAGTCAGTAAAACGTCTCTTTGCAAATATCAGGAACAAAACGTCAGAAGCGAGGGGAGCGTACGCAAAACGCGTGATTTTTCCGCGCGCTGCTCAACAGTAGAATGAAATGAAGGACGGAGACGAAATTCCCATATTTTCTGCAAGTGCCAGTGAGTCAGTTCGTGAAATAGGGCTAAAAAAGAAATCATCTGGATGACTTCACACGGGGAAGAATGATCGGAAAGCTGGAGGGGGGGGGTACTGTCACCAGTGTAGCTGCAGGTTCGGAATAAAAAAAATTGTTTCGCGCGTTTGGGAAAAAAGTTCCAAACCAAGGTACCTGTTAAAAGGTTGGTGTGGCCCCCCGGGACGACAACTGCGGGGATGACCGATATATCATCCGAAAAAAACCGACACCAGCAAGCGCCATTGCTCTGAAACCTTGACAGCAACAGGTCGACAAGTGTAGCAGTTTACGTGGCCAGACGCCCCAAAAGGGGGGTTTTCCCCGCCGTCCGAACGCTCCCCCGTTAAAAAGATGGCCACCAAAGCCCCGTTTACAGGGGGACAGAGAGCACAAAACGGGACAACTGATAAATAGTCCTGTTCTTTTAGGGGATGAGAGTCGGTTCAGTACCGGGCACCTCAACGCGTTTTGATTTTGGGGAGAGATGGGGGACCCGGTTTTATCCCAAAATCAAGGAAAGACACGCCCGGGGTCCTGGGGTTCTTTTTGTTTGGGATTTTGCTGAACGGCGGGAAATGAACTTCCCCTTTTTGACAGAGGGTCGTAACCGGGGGGCGCTATTGTGGGGAGGTACTTTTCCCCCTCTGCATCTTTTCCAGGGGCCATTGGCCCAACTTCATCTTTATGGATGACAATGCACTGCCACCGACTCTTGCTGTTTAGGAGCTGCTGGAAAGTGAAGATATCACTGAATGGATTGGCCAGCGTGCTCCCCAGATTTAAACCATCGAACATTGTGGGGTGCTTTTGGGGGGACGTATTGCCACCACCCAAAACATCCGGAGTAAACCAACAACTCAAAAATGTTTATTGAGGAATGGGCACCCAAGAAATGTTGCACCAGCTGGTTCTTTAGTATGCGGAGACGGTGCAAAGCAACCATTGGTAAGGGGGGGGATATACCAATTTAAAGGGAAAATCTGCTTGTTGTTTTTCCTGTTGGATGACAATCATGAGTCACGATACTATGCGTTCAATAAAGCTTGTTTTTTTTTGTTCCTACCGTTTCGTTGTATTCCTTTTCAGCGCCGATGCTTTCGTGATCCTTTTCGTACATAATACTTCCCCCATTTCAGAATTTCATGTCTTTCAGAGATTTTTTGTGAAGTTATGGCAAAACCACCTGTTGCTTAAGTTTTAAGGTAAAAAATTTTCAGATGTTACAATGTTGAAAAAAGTATTTTTTAAAAAAAGTTAAGCTGATCACAAAACCCACACAGAAAATATTATATTATTTTGGGAATAATATTGAAGGAGTAGTAGTGATCACGCTTCCACACCACAGGTGGAGTTTAGCCCGGCGGGGCATGGCCATAAACCATGTCATTATTCCCCACCACAAACAAAAAAAAAAAAAAGTTTTTTTTCCCCGGGACATCATAAAGGAAAACGGATGACAGAACACCCCGGCCAAATCACGGGAATCGATAGAAGCCGCAAAAGTTTTTACTGCAAAAAAGGTCATGAACCGAGGCCGCCATTTTATGGGCTAAAAACGAGAGAAACTTTTAAAAAAAAAGGGGTATTTTGGCCCATGCCCTCATGAGCAATGGAATTTTGAAAAAAGAGTCATGTCCTATTTGTAATGGTCCCACCCATTAAATGTTTTCGAAACGGCATGGTGACGATTTCTCCCAAAAAGTGACAAAAAAAAATATAGTTTCAGCAGTATTTAAAACAGAAGTAAATAGTGAAACAAACATGGCTGAATTTAGATGACAAAATGAGAAAAAAGTTTTCAGATTATTTAGAAAAGGTTCCGGGGTTTCGTTTTTAAAATTTTTCTGGGGAAATTTAACTTTCCAATTAGAAAAAAAACCTTTCCATTTACATTTGGGCAAAGAAACTGAAATAAAAAACCTTAAATATAGTTAAAAAAAAATTGAAAAAACAGGATGATCCAAATGTGTAGAATACAAGCGGTCGAGACAGAACATATTTCGATTCAATTTACCAACCCTGATAAAAATTTAGATATTTAAAAAAAGTACAATTAGCTGATTCTTTTGAATTTAAGATAAAGAAAAAAAATCAATTTTATTGGCGCGGATATTATTATCAAAAGTTAAGGTAAATTACACGCTAAACAAAACTGTTTCAGTAGATACATTTTTTTTAGATCGGGGGGGAACTTTTTTAAAAATGAGTGTTTTGAATGAATCCAATATTTTGAAACAGATTAGCGACTTTGGGATTTAGAGAATTTAGTAGAAACAAAGCTGAAATTACCCCCTCTGAAGCACATTTGTTTATTTCATATCTTAGTAAAAATTTTTTATTTACTTTAAAAAAATTTTATTGTGAGAAAATTTTTTTTTCAAA
>BMAV01015861.1:0-73682 GCA_019973955.1 Trichonephila inaurata madagascariensis
GATAAGTTTAAAACTTTAGCATACAAGAAAACTCATTAAAATGTGCATTCATATCTTAGACATGCATATGTTTATGATAGCAACATAAATAGTATATAGAGTTGTTTTCATGATTCATAAACAGTCTTCAAGAAAACATTTTTCACTGGTTCTGGCTTTATTGATCTCTTTTGCATTCTCCCGGCAATGTATCTTATAGGGTACAAAATTAAGTAATAAATATTTTCAAGAAGATCGAATATTAGATAAAGTCCAAACCACATTCCGATGTAGCCTCCAATGTAGTTGAACATTTCTGCACTCTGGAAAGAAATCAAATTATATTTGTAGATTAGAAAATTTTAGCAAACAGGCAGGAATGCCCCAACACTAAAATTTTATGCATTTTGTTTTATTGTAATATTTCAAACTGTTTGAAAATATATAAGGGTTACCTAAATGAAAAGTGGACAAATTCAATAAAGAAAATAACTTTATTGAAAATTAAAAAAAAACTCTGGGGTTCAACACAGGTCCCACGTTTGGACGTATATTCTTCATTAGAAAGAAAGGGGTATTTTTAAAATTTCCCCACTTCCCTTCATTTCATCATCCAAATGGAAACGTAATTTGTTTAGTGGATTTAAAGGCAAAAGTCCACGGTGAAAATCCGACGTACGGTGGGTGTTCTAACATTTTCCCAACAGTTTTTTTAAATTGTTTTTGGTTCACGGGAGACGGTGGATGCATTTTCAGGAACCCTAAAAAATTTCCCCCTCTCAAAAACTTTAACCAACTGTTCCAAACGTTCCCCCCAACAGTCGTCCCCATAGAGCCTTTTATTCTTTGATAGATTTTTTAAAACTCACCTCCTGCAATCAGTAACCTTACTACCGCACGTTGTTCTGATCTGAACGCATTCTTATATGGCACGACTTTATTTTCGATTAATTTCTTCTACCGCTAATAGGTTTCATTGTAAAATATCATATGCGGTGTACACTTCCTACCATCCTTCATGTCCCTGTTTGATGTGGCTTTGCAATAACTGCTCTCATTCTGAAGTAATCGCATAAGTTCACTTTTCATTTGGGCAACTCTTATACATATATCTGTATGAAATCCTAAAAAAATACGCATTTTTTGGACCCCTTTTCCACTTTAAATTTGATATGAACTGTTCCTCCACTGAGGAAAAATTTTCCCCCCTCTCCTCAAAATACATGTTACCGTTAAAATTCAAAAGCCGTTAATGTGCGTTACTTAGCTAATCTGCAGATTAACGGTTTCTCCTTAAAATGCGGAATTGGTTCGTTTTTAACCGGGGTTTTTTATTAGTGGTGGTTTCCATGGTTAAGTTCAAAAGTTTGTTTCATTCATTTTTTCTTAGGAAATTTTGATCGAAAAGTTGCCTTCCCATAAAAATAAATTTTTAAACCTTAGAACCTTTTTTTTGGAGAGATACAAAAAAGTATTCATAAAAAAACTTTTGAGTTTTTTATAAAATTTTAATTAACACCAGTATTTTCTGGAAACAAATTAAGTGTTGTTTAATATTACAAAGGGGACGCATACCCATTTAGCAATCCAACCATGATAAAATTAATTTATAGTTCACTAAATTGAGGTGAAAAAAAATTTTATACCCAACGCCAATGGGGAATTTAAAGCCCTTTAAATTTCTTACCAAATTTCCTTGTATTATAGTTTTAATTTGTGTGATTGTTTTATTTAAAAATTTTTTGTTTGCTCGATATTGAAAACCCTTTGATTCTTTAGATTGCAAAAAATAAACAAACAACATTTAATTTAAGCATACAAAAACGTTATTGCTGTTGCACCAAAGATATTATTTTCCCTTTAACCTGTTCCTAGTAGGTAATGTGCGGACTAATAGGTAATTTGAGAACTGAAACAATATATTTTCTGCACTTTAACAGATCATTCTAGTTATAATTCGCGGATTACCTAGCTAATCTGCAGATTAACCTATTCCTGACCTTGGATTGACGATTCCTTATTTCGTATTTAAAAGGCTCTAACTCGATATGCTGGCCACTTCTTAGTTTTAGAGTTTATTCTACATCACACATACCTGATTTTTCAAACATTGACTAATATTTGATTCAGCATCTTTAAGTATGGATCCAAAATTAATTTAATCAATCAGCCAATTTAAAACAAATACTGTAAATTTTTAATGGATGCGTCATTGTTCTAAAACATATTGATTTTAGTACAATTAATTTAAAATTATAATATATCTATCATATAAAAAGAATTAAATTTAAAAAATAAATTTGCCTTTAACGGGATTGCTAGCTGCTCCTTATATTGAAAAGATTTTCAGTATTAAAAAAGATTGCAAGAACTAATGGAAGATGTTATCGATATTTATTCCACCACATTTGTGCGATAAAACCACATTTTTACCCCTAATACCTTTTCTAAATTTAAGGTGAAATTAGTATAAAAATAAACCCTATCCATATTAGGACTTTTTTCCTAAAATATTTTACATCAATACTTTATCATGGTTATAATTGGGGAGATATTCTGTATTTTATTTACAAAAAGATAACATTTTATACCATTGTTTTCCCAGTCGTTCCATACCTGAAAATGGCTAAGAATTTTTGTGACGAATTAGGCCAATTTAATTTATCCATCTCAAAAAAAAATATTTGTTTTTTATAACGCAGGATAAACGAAAAAAATTATGCAGAAAATACTTACAGTAAATCTGGGCTGAGAAACATATCTGGTTTGGCGAAATTTATTGAAAACAATTGACAAATTGATACGAGATTTCCTGCAGAAAAAAAAAGAAATTTTAATAATTATGAGATGCATATTTCATACATTTTTAAATACCCATTGTACTGGATAAAGAATTAGAATTTTTAAAATTGTGTAACACACTCTAAATAATGCTTTATTTTATCTTGGGTTAACCTCTTAAGACACCGTATTTACTTGAATCTAAGCCACATTATTTTTCCAGTGTTAATGCGGTGTGGCTTAGAAGCGAAGACAAAACATTTATTGAATTGGGGAAATATAGTTTCTACCTCTTATTAAAAAGATGTAACCGTCCATTCTGTCCTCTTGCATTGATGACTTATCCCATTACCCAGCTTATCTCCAGTATTCAGTCTATCCTAAACATCGTTGTCTGCTCGTGTTTAGGAAATATTTTTTGTATACACTTTCTTTTAATCACCTAAGCATCAAAGATATCGGTAAAAGGGACAAGTTTATACTTTGACGCAAGTATGAAAAAGAAGGAAATTTTATATGCAGAAAATTAGAAACAAAACAGCGGCCATTGAAGATTTGACACGGATGAAACAAACATACATCGATGGCTTAAACAAAATGATACAACTTTTGCTTGCAAATGTTCTCAACAGTCTTTAATAAATCCTTTTTCATTCTTTTATAATTCTTTCCTTTAAAAAAATGTTGCATTGGATGGCATGGAAGACGACAAAACGTGCGGGAAAATGGCGATGCCAGCACCAATTACGAAGTCAGCTGTGACAATGGAAGTGACGAAACGTGATACTGACGGTTAGAGTAATTATAGGTTCATGTATGTATTTAAAAGTTTTTAATACTGGTAAAATAAATAAATTATTTACTTTTTATTATTTCTTATTAATTTTTTTATTGTATTTCTTAAATATTGATTACTGATGAACCTTTTAAATAATTTTTTATTTTTCTTCAAAAACGTGTGAAAATTGTAGGTGCGGCTTAGATTCGAGTAAATACGGTAGTTAAAGAGAGAGTCATAAAGTAAAGGCACTTTTGAAATTTCTCTTTCCAAGGTTTAGCAACAGTGCTAGTATTCAGCGCTGAATAGAGAAAGGAAAACCTTATTAAAATTTAAATCACTCTTTTAAAACTTTTGGTTTTAGTATTCGCCAAATTTACGCCATCCCTCTCAAGAAGAAACCCTGATATGTAGATTAGCTCGAATTATATAAATTCAGGGTTTTGTAATTGTAAGAGAAAAGGAGCTGAGAAACTGTTTCGGCGTTACGAACTTGAGATATAATTGATTTTCACAGCTTAAGTTAAGAACGGAGTTTGCCCTATACTAAATTAGTGAATTGGAACCTTATAGTCAAAGATAGATTATGTTAAATTAATTTGATTACGTGTGCTTGTGTGTTCACTTAGGGTTTAATGCTTTCTCTATATCACTCCTAAGGCATCCATTTGTGGTTTAACTTATTGCTGATTAGTGTGCTTGAATAATAATAAATGTTCATAATAAGGTCAATGATTCGTTTTTTTGTTTGCGGTAGGTTTGATACCTGTCTTGGATAGTAGCCATACCTTTACTATACCCTTAATTACGATGACTTTCAGTGGTTGATACCGATAGAATGCCCAATCTTTCGTCGTCATATGCGAGTAAAAAAAAACGTTATTCCCTGTTTGAAGCGCTTTAACTATTGATAGATCTTGCTTAGCGATAAATAGCTGTCATCATACTGAGCTTGCATGTGACGAATAATTTCTTCAGGTTTCACACCTTCCGCAAACAAAAGCGAATTACAGTCCTCCTTGTGTGTGGTGCAGATCGACAATGAAACTACCATGTTGAACGGTTTGCTACATGCCAACGAGAAGACGAGTGGCACTTTGTAAAGAAGTGTTACCGACTACTCCTCATTCAGTGCCCTATATTAGCACTCTTACATACCTTGGAAAAAAATTAAAAACCCCTTTTTTTTACCTTCCCTTAAAAATTTTTATAAATCATAAAATAAATTTAAATTAAAATGAGTTTTTGGTGTTTCAAATAACAGTTTTATAGTATGCAGAGATATAACCTTTTTGTAACATGGATTGTCAATTTCCTTCACTAGCAAGTAATATAAAAAAAATTTTAACTGCTTAAAAAATTTTATTTTTAGCTACTTTTTAAAATAGTTAAAATTTAAATATATGTATATAATAGACAGAATCAAATATTAAGTAGTAATTTTAATTTTTATAAAAGTTCAGTTCAACTGAATGCTTTAAAACGTGAGAAAAATTTTAAGTTTTACCAAGTCCCAAAAGGGGCGCTAAGTTTCAAAAAAAAATGTATTTATATTTTTTTAAAAAATTTGTTTTAACGATTAATTTTATTAATTATAATTAAATTTTTGTTTGTCATCCAAAATAATCATGTATATAAAATTTCAGCTCAAGGGTTTTAATTTTTAAGTCACAGATAAAAAAAAAATGGTTTTTTCCATTGAACAAAATTTAAATTAATTGACTTTTTCATTTAAAAAAATTTGGGTAAAAAAATTTAAATTTAAAATTTTAAAGATGTTTAAATGTTAGGGGAAAAAAAATTTCTTAAAAAATTTTTTTTTTAATAAAAATCTATTTTTTTATTTTTAAATAAAAATCATTTTGTATAATTGTATTTTTTAAAAAATTTTTAAAAAAAAAACTTGGCAAACCGGACCGGGAATGTTATTTGGAAAAAAGTAGTTTTACGAGTACATGAGTCAAAATGGTTTTTAATTATTCAGAATAATTTTTATATATTATATGCGTCACATGAATAACCTCATTGGGTTTAAAATTATTTTATTGGATTAAAAATTTCCCCCCCCGATAAATAAATAAATAGAGAGTGCGAGCTAATAGAAGGAATTCAAAAATAGGGGGAAATTTAAAATTACGAGCTGACAACAAAAAAAGCACAACAGAAAATTCTTGACAGATAAAAAGAAATGTTATATCATAGCGGTCGCCAATCCACGGCTCTTTATACAGGCATTCGCAGCTCTTTAAACTTCTAGCTATATGAGTTATTAAAAAATAATTATAGCTATTAAAAATTATTGTTTTCTCTCTCTCTCTCTCTTCTCTTTTACTTTCATATTTATTCTATTGAAAAGTTTTACCTTATTTGTATCTAAAATTAAACATTTAAATGGCTTATAATTTATGTGTTTAATTGTTCCCCCACATCAACAAAGGGATTGAGAATCTGTGAAAGTATTAAAATTAGTTCTAAATTATTAAAAGTCTAATTTATTCGTAGAAATGAAGACCTTTCTTAAAGTGATATCAAGCAGCTCTATTTTTGCATGCATGAGTTTGGGAGCATTTTTGAATGTGAATAAGATATACATATAAACCCCCAACAAAAGTGACAAAAACACATTCTGTATTCTGGACATGGTTAGTAAAAAGACACTTGAAACGAATTTTACATACAGAGACAATCAAAGTCAATTTTAAATCTTAGTGTAAAATGAAATCCAGAACAAGGTTCTAAAGGTATTCTTCGTAGGAACATTTTTTCCCAAATCTTGGAACGTCAATTCCAGCATTATGATATTTCGTCTTGGGTTGTTCTTGTGTTGAGCCATAGAGTTAAAAAATACTTTTGAAAATTCTTCTTAATTTTGTAGAAATGGAAAATATTACTTTGTGTAATAAGCTTTATTTAAATTTTAATAAAAGAAAATGTTAATTGGAGTGCAATAGCGACTGTTACCAGAAGCTCCCATTTCCCTCCAGAGCATGGGGCCACGGTAGCCGAGTGGTATAGGTATCGGACCATGGCTTGCCTTGTCACGAGTTCGAGCCCAGCACCACTAAAGACCCGCCGTGTAGGGCAGCGATGCACGTTAAATCTGTCGAGAGCTGAAACGTCCCTCCCGTTGGTGTGGTAGTTGGGAGGGGGGGTGCCAGCTCAGGTGTCGTCCACGTCACTTGACCATGGTTCAAAATTACGTGGTCCGTCGCCAAAATCCCTCGTGTAGCTGAACAGTGCGACGTTAATATTCAGTCAATCAATCAACCCTCCAGAGCATGAGTATGTGGCTATTTGTATAAATGGCGCTTTTGTGCAAATGGTTCTTTGAGATACCTTTTCTTGTTTTCCTTACAGCTTGGCTCTTCTCTGCGCCACTTTGCCCAATACTGTTATCAGATATAACCATAAATATTTTGCAGTTGATTATTTTACTTCCCAACAGTCGAACATAAGTTTTGAAAGAATAAAGTTCATATACTGGAATATTTAAGGTATCCGACTAGGTTGAAAAAGCGCTTTTTAGGTATTTAATATTTGATGTTGTTTGGGTCATTAGGGAAGAGAGAGAGAGAAAGAAATTAATTATTGAGGAAGAAGGACTAATAGATAAAATTAGAGAGTTTTTTAAGGTATCCGACTACGTTCGGAACCGTGATTTTGCAAAAGCGCATAAATGGATAATTTTTATGATATTTAGTGTCGCTTAGATTATGATACATGTAAAAAAATGGTTTTAAGGACATTTTTATATATATACAAAAGGAAACTATTTAAATGCAATATTTTGGCAAAAAATTAACTTAGAATAATTTTTGAAAATTTTTGGAAAAATGCTTCTATTATAATAATATTTTGCCTGTATATAGCTCGGACCTCTCTACAGAGGCTCAACTAGAATTTTTGAAATATATCTCTTAGAAGTGGGTTTATCCATGTTTTACGACAACAGAGGGAAGCAATTTTAAGAAAAAAACGCCAATAATTATTTAAATTGGTGGTAACTCTGAAAATAATGCGAATTTTTCAAAAATTCTAGTTGAGCCTCTATACAGAGGTCTGAGCTATATACAGGCAAAATATTATTATAATAGAAGCATTTTTCACAAAAGGAGAACATTTTGAAAAACGAATCTTTTAAGTGAATTTTTTGCCAAAATATTGTATTTAAATACTTTTTTTTGTCAAAATGTCCTTTAAACAATTTTATGCATGTATTCTAATCTGAGTGACACTAAATATCATGAAAATTATCCATTTATGCGCTTTTAAAAATCACGGTTCCGAACGTAGTCGGATACCTTAAGTTCTTTTTTAAGTTCGTTTTTCTTTTTTAGTTCTTTTTTAAATATTTTTGAAGTTAACTTCTTATATGGCACGTTAGGGAAAAATTTTCGTTACGCGTTACCAGTTACGGTTACGCGATGAACGTAAGTTAAAGATGTATAAAGTTCCAACTTTTAACACGTTTTTTTAATCCGTTTTTTGAAGAATGAACTTTTCATGATAATTTGTGCATGAAAAACGGGATATCTTCTAAACAATCCAATCAAGTGCAATGAAATTTATAACATATATGCAATGAGCCCTTCAGAGTGTAACAAACCGCAGGTTTTAAGACATTTAATCACATTTTACAGCCATTTTTAGCTTAGAACAAGCAGTAATTTTGACGAAAAATCATGACCATCAAACTTAAATGCTAAAAAAATATTTATTTCTTAAGCTATTTTTTATCCTGCGGTTTGTGACACTTCTGAGGGATCAAGAAGTATATCAATGACGTTAAAATTGCGTAATGTGCAAATTATTTTTTTTTATCACGTTTTTCTTGCTAAATTTTCCTAAACATAATTTTTTTTTCAAAAATAAGGGCAATACATGTTAGTTATTTAATAGTTATGATTTTTTAAGCCTATTTATGTTCTTTAAAACAATAAAAGTATTAAGAAAATCAATTTTTGAAAAATTTATCTCCGAACCTAGTCGGATACCTTAATGTTAAGAATATTTTTAGGCATTAAAAATGTATAATCTGTTTCTAAAAAGCATTTAACAAACAAGCGAAAATGTTAAACATTTACTTACTTGCACCACTCGTCCTTTTCCATGCACTGAAAAAAGTAAATAATATTTTTTTATGAGACATTATTACAGTTTTTAAGAAATTAGGTTTTTAAATACATCTTTATACTTTTGAAATATACAAGGTGAGACAGCGAAAATGTAACAAACTCATTGAGCAAATGTTCAATGGCAGTCAGTTAAAACTGAACTAATTTTTCTGATAAAAAAAATGAAAAAGAAAGAAAAAAAAAAGAAAGTGCATAAATATATTAATTAAATAAAAAAAATGCGTATATGTTCCTGATAAATTATTGAATTTTATTTCTAATGTTAAAACTCTACCCTACCTATATTGTTATCGTTATATTTATTCTTCAATAAAATAATAATTATAATTTAGGGATTTAATTAAAAATCTATTATTTTATTGCATACTTGCATATCTGAAATCCAAATACTTTATTTTAGGAATCTGCACGTTCAAATTCATCTAAAAAGAGTAACAAACTAAAGGATAGCATTGAATTGCATAAAATACATATCAAAACACCAAGAAACAAGAAAATTGTATTTAATAAAATGATCTTTGTTCGTCGTGTAATATTAAACAAAGAAATATGTATTCATACTATATAATACATGAGCCTTTTGTAATAAAGATACAAACCCAGCGATCATTGTTGCCAACTTTCACGTATCGGAATCAAATGCGACCCTAAATAAAAAAAAATTTTTTAAAATTTAAATCTTTCTTTTATTACAAAATTCAATCATTTTTCATGATTTTAAAATGCAGGGGGGCCCCAAAAAATGCGCCTAAATTAGACACCCGACTTTTTGGGAAATACAGTAAAACCCCATAAACGTGAGGGGCCCTATCCGTGTTTTTTCAATTAATCCTTTGGGAAAATTTGGGGCTTTAAAATTTATTTTTATAAACCTTCCCCGAAGAAGATGTGGTATGTAAAAAGGACTTGTATAAAAGTTTAAAATTTTCAATTTTTTAAACTTTCAAGTAATAAAGAAAAAGAAGTTAGACTGCTAAGGGAAATTGTAATTGTTAAAGGGAATAAACGTGAATACTTAGTAGCTGATTAGTGTAATATTAAAGATTGATGATTTGTCTAGTAATTAAATTAGATTATGTCGCTTGGAATTGGGTATATTGATTGACGTTAGTGATTCAATTTAAAGACTTTCGTTCTCCCCAACCCTTTGTTGCTTTCCATATTTAGTATTTGGGGTGATGCTTAACTTGGTTAAAGCTTTGTGTGTGTTTTTCTTACAATAAATAGTAGTTATTTTGAATATGGCTAATCTTCCTTTTGACTCTCCAACATTTATGGACGCCACGGAGTGACCGTTACAAATTGAACCTGCACGACCGATGGCTTACGTGAAGCATATGAAAACAAAGTATGACATTACAGCCAGTGCAAGGACCGTATTGGACACATCAACAGGATTATTTGAAAATTATAAATGCAGATGTCCAAAATGTTTCCTGGGGGTATCGGGGCATGCTCTAGCGTGCCGAAGAATGGATAAGCACACACATCGCAGCAGCACGGTTTTCACCGAAGTACAAGCAACATTCAGACGAGAAAATAAGCCCATTTGTGTAGTCACTATGTCTTAATACACCAATTTTTTGAGAATGCTTCGTAAGCAAAAAAATCGAACAGTTTAAGATCTGGTGAACATGGTAACCATAGAACCAGACTCCTACTCCCGATACAGTGACCAGGGTATTCCATATCCAGCCAATCACGTACAAGGGCACAAAAGTGCTTCGGAGCCACATCATTAACTATCATGCATTAATCCCCATACATACACCACCGAATCTTTCTGTGAGCATTTTTTATGTTCTCACAACGAAAAATCTGGCTGGGAAGAGATTGGGATCTGATTTTGGGGCACCCTTTATATAACGTATAGACAAATTTTATTTAACAGTTTTTTTGACGTGTGACGGGTCTATCCCCTTTTTTCAATTCCCTTTATTTTGGGTCTTTTAAAATTTATTTTTTATAAATTTTCCCCGAAAAGGTAGTATTAAATTAAGACCTGTGTATATAGATTAAACTTTAAAAGTTAGAAAGAGAGATGTGTTAGACTGCTGACGGATAGCAGTGATTGATTAAAC
Organism: Trichonephila inaurata madagascariensis; assembly: GCA_019973955.1. Classification (NCBI taxonomy): domain Eukaryota; kingdom Metazoa; phylum Arthropoda; class Arachnida; order Araneae; family Nephilidae; genus Trichonephila; species Trichonephila inaurata. Next base: position 10,755 of record BMAV01015861.1, read on the forward strand.
GTGAAGTGAGGCAAGAGTACTGTGTAGCTTATTTGTGTAATATTAAAGTTGAAGATTCGGTCAACTATAGATTAAATTGTATTAGGTCGCTTGAAATTGGAATGTTTATTGCTTGGACGTAAGTGATCCGATTAAATAAGACTTCTCGTATCTCGTCTTCCTCGCTATATATATTGCTTTCCATATTTAGTAGTTGGTGCATCTCTTAACTTGGGTAATAGAAATTGTGTTGTTGTTCATAATAGTAAATAAATAGAAGTTATTTTTTGTATATGGCTAATTTTTTCCTTCCGACTCTTCCACACTAATGGACGTCGCGGGGAGACCATTACAACTGAATCAATGAATTAGTGGAAGCATCTAGTGGCGGGTCCCACAACCAAATTTCGAACGCTTGAATTTATTCAATTCTAGCTCTCCAACGGATGCTAAATATTCCCGTGATTTAACCCATTTAGGACTGGCGTTTCGAAAACCCAACTTAAAATTTTAAATTTTTTTAAGCATTGTTCTGGTTATTTTTCAATTAAACTAAAATTTTAATTTTATTTTTTATTCTTCAGTTGTTGGTTATAAATTAGTTGGTTATAAATTCCATTCTTAGTTGTTGATTATAAATTTCATTCTTTAATTGCTGGTAATTTTATTTTCAATTAGCAAGATTTTTACACCTAGATTAAAGAGGATTATATTTTCATGTTTTAAGAGAGTTCACCCATGTGATTGTTTCAAAAAATAAAAAATAAAAAATTTTCATAAATTGTCTCCTTAACATGTCTAGAATTCGGTGGTAAAGTGATTTCTCAAAAATTCGGAGTGGTTATAAAAGCAGGTGTTAGAAGAGCAGCTGTTCGTAGCGCTAAGTTAAGATTTTCATTGTTTTAATCGGACTTGAAACTTTAAACGCGTTTTTCTCAAAACTGTGTTTTTCAAACTTTTCTCCATCAAATCGCAAGAACGGTTTGATCGAGTGACTTCAAATTTATGGGGTAGACTCAGCACATATATACTCACCAAATGAACTGCGATCATTCCAAAATTCAAAATATTTCTATATTTATAACAAAAACATAGCACAAAACAACCCCATGAAATACGAATCCTTCTTCTCAGAAGTCTACCAAAAACCAGTTTTTGATATTTTCAATTGAGTGTAATTCATTTGGTGCATTTAAGCTTATAGATAAAAACGCCGTTAATATTTTTTATTTCAGATAAGCCAATCAGCCGGAATCGTGAAGGAAGTGAACGCCCATTTTTTCGAGGCTAATGTATTCAGAGCTCTATAGTTCACGTTCTATTGGATATTTTTGGCTAAACATATACATATATACTCTTAAAACACATATAAATAAATGATAAGAAACTTAATTTTGGATCTTTTTAATGGTCGTCAAAAAAGAAATTCCCTTAGAATGCTTAAAAAAACAGGCCGTCACATGGGTGAACCCCTTAAGAAAAAAGAATTGAAACTTGGGTCGTTAATGAGTTAATTTTGCCGAAAATACCAGAGCCCAGTTGATATTCAAGGAATCTTTTATATGTCATGTAATCATACGATATGCATGCCTATGACTTTCGCAATCCAGAAAATCTATCGACTCAAATTGGGATCGAACCTTCAAACTTGAGCTTACGAGAGGGCAGCTACCTCTAAGTCACCGAGGCGACAATTTACAATTGTAGTAATGCAAACAATAAAAATGTTGAAGGACATTCATAACTATGGTGTAATTATTCATTTCATGTACGAACGAATAGAAACATAATTATTACAGCTCTTACTAGCATGGATTTTTGCATTCAAAGGTACAGTTCCTCACAATCTCATTTGTAAGAATACGGCGGCCAACTGAAATAAATAAATGCGAGGGTTCAACGATCTGAAATATATATATATAGTGCATTCTGAAGTTATAAGATCACTAACAAATTGCTATATGGCAATGTTTAATTTGTGCAATTAAAATTGATTGTGAAACACGTTCTGCACTGATTGCAACTTTAAAAATTGATTTATTAAAAATCTGATCGTTTTCTAAAGTTAAATAAGGTATTTATTAAGAAATAGTAAGATTACCTGAGAAAATTAACATAATATACATCCAAAGAGAATCATTATGAATCATATATTCAACTTCTGACAATATAGTTCTTTGAATGAAATTAGAACGGCCGATCTGGCAACACTGGAGAGAAAAACGCTGCACATGTTTTGCGGCAGGTGTTGACCATCTGCCCCACCGTTGTTCAGTTCAGCGTCGTTTGTGTTTCATGTAACATTTGTTTTACAAAGTGCTTGTTCAGTGCTTTGGTTTTCAACTAAGGAAAATGAAGTAAAAAAGATAAATTTAAAGTTTGTTTTTAAGCTTGACAAGACACCGAAAGAAACTTATGCGATAATGGTACATTTTCATGAAGATCAAGCACTTTCCATGAAATGTATATACAAGTGGTTCGCCCGTTTTCGAGAAGGACGGGAAAGTGTTTCTGACAAAATCCGTTCAGAAGACTGTCAACAACCGTCAGTGACAAAAACATTGAGAAAGTGAGGAAATTAATCACGAAAGATCGTCGATTAACTATGCGCATGATAACTGATGAACTGCAGATTAACCGTAACCCTGTATTAAAAAACGATGAAAACGTGGGGGGATACTTAGGGTGCGACCCCAGTAAGCACAACAAAGTTCATGGTTTTTTGTTCACGACAATGCTCAACTCACAGAGCCAATATCGAAAACAGTTCCGGGAAAAAAAAAGTGGATGGTGCAAATTGAACATCCACCATACTCGCCAGATCTCAATCCTCCAGACTTCTTCCTATTCCCACGACTCAAACTCGCTTTGAAAGGAAAGAGATTTGTCGATATTCTCGACATCCAACGAAACGTGACGAGGCTTTTAAACTCCATCTCAAAAGAAGTCTTCTTGTAAAGTTTCCAGGACATGTCTAGCAGATGTCAGCGGTTCATGGTCATGTGAAGGGGCTATTTCAAAGGAGAGTAAGTTAACTTTCGCGTTAAGGTATCCAACTACGTTCGGAACCGTGATTTTGCAAAAGTGTATAAATGGATAATATTTATGATATTTAGTGTCACTTAGATTAGAAAAAAGATATAAAATTGCTTTAAGAATATTATTAGAATAAAAATTATTTAAGTACAATATTTTGACAAAAAAAAAACATAAAATGACCCCTTTTCAAAATATTCTCCTTTTATAAAATTGTTTCTATTATAATAATATTTTGTTCTATATGCTCAAACCTTACGGGCTCAACTAAATTTTTTTGAAATATATAACTTACAAGGGGGTTATCCATTTTTTTACGACAAAGGGGGGAAAAAATTTGAAAAACATAATTATTTCAATTGTGCCTGAAAAAATGTGAATTTTTAAAAAAATTTTAGTTCAGACTCTCTAAAAGTCTTTATTTATAAAAGCGCGCGGAAATATTTTATTTTAGAAGCTTTTTTTTAAAAAAGAAACATTTTAAAAAAAGATTATTCAAATTTAAATTTTTTTGCCAAAATATTGTATTTAAATAATTTCGAAAAAATTTTTTCTCTTTATACATGTATTCTAATCTGCCCCTAAATATCAGAAAATTATCCATTTATGCGTTTTTTTAAAATCACGGTTCCAAACGTAGTCGGATCCTTAATATTTACTACGTTAATGTTACTGGACAAAATTTTTGTCAGAGGTTGTATATATGCATTATATTTTTAAAGTTTTTCGAGAATAAGGGTTCAAATGTCAAATTTAAAGTATACACAAGGTCGATCAAACTTTATGGAAACGAATTTATAGTTAATCTTTATGAATAAATACCGTATTTTTGATGGCAAATTGCTTCTATATGATAGCCATGATTCTTGACTATAGCTGTAGCTCGAATTTTCATAAAAGTAAACTTTTTTTAGAAAATGTGAAATTTTTTTCCCATTCCCTCTTCATATACGGTTTTTAAAAAATTTTTAAATAATTAATTCAAAACAAAACAAATTAGCAAATATCTTCTAAATAGTCATATCATGTATCATGTTTATTTTTCAATAGTAAATATTGGTTTTAATTCATTCTTTGGGAATTTTTTAAAAATATAAACATTTAAGAAATTGACGGAATACAAATCCATTTTATTATTAAAAATATTTTTGGGTAAAAAAAAAAGTCATTTTTAAGTTAATAAGATTTTAGTTTCTTTAAATATATATATATATAAATATGAAAAACTTAAAAGAGGTATTGCCTAATTCAAACATTTTTAAAACATATAAACAGCTAGTTATAGTATATTCAGATTCAACACATTAGTGACGATTTAAAAAAAAAACTTACATTTTGGGGTAGTTGACGTATGAGGGGTATTTACATTTTTTTCAATGATTCCCCATTTCCAAAAAACTTTTTAGTTTTCAATTTCAACACCCTCAAAAAAAATCTATATATGGGGGCCGGTTTAAAAGTTAAAAAAAACCCTTTAACCGGTAGCTCTATTCTACATTAACATAGTACATTCCAAAAATTAAGGAACAACCGTTTTTATTTTATTTGAAATGTAAATGTAGAAATACCAAATTTGGATGAAATGTGCAGAAAATAGTTTTGTACTGACTACAAGACAAAAGTGTTTATATAACAAAAATTCAAAAAGGATTTACAACAAAAAAAGGCAATCTCGCTGCAAAAGTCCACTTTTGGAAAAAATAATAATCACAATTTTATGTGGTAAAATGTCATAGAAATATAACAAAAATGGGTTTTAATAAGGGATATACCCATCTCTTGCATGAATGCATTGGCGGCATCGAATTTCCATGCTGTCAATTAAGTTGTTTGTTACCGAAATGGGAAGCGAAGACCAGACACGAAGTAACCTTTGTTCTATCTCTCCTAAATATCTTGGAGGAGGACTTAAAGCAGAAACCTGTCTACCAAGATAGCCCCAAAAAAAGCTCTATCGGATTTAAGTCTGGAGATTGAGCTGGTCATTCCATTCGCTCCAAACCAAGACCCTCAATATATTCTTCAACAATTACAGCTCGGTGAGGTCGTGCATTATCATCCATCAGAATGAAGTCATTGCCAATTGCACCGGCATACGGGAGGACATATGGATAAAGGATCTCATCCCGATATTTCACACCAGTCAGAATTTAAAACTGGAACACATGCAGGTCGGTGTGATCACCGAGTGAGATCCCTGCTCGAACCATTATTTCACCACCTCGGTAACTGTGTCTTTTAACAGTGTTGGATTGATGATATCTTTTGCTTCGTTCTCTCCAGATCAGCAAACGTCCTGAATCGCTCTCCAGTGTGAATCTGCACTCGTCTGTAAGGAATACAGAAGCCCATCGCTGTCTGGTCCAGTAAACGTGGTCTCTTGCCCAAGATAAATGGGCCCTTCTCTGTCATCTGTTGAGGAGTACACACACAACTGGTCGCCTTGCATAGAGACTTGAATTGCTTAGACGCCTTCACACCCTACTAGCGGATATTCTTCTCCCTGATGCTACAGAGTGGTCTGCAACAAGTTGTGCTACAGAAATCCATCTTCTCCTTCGGGTCGAAAGAGCGATAAAACGGTCTCCTGCAGGTGTTATAGCTCGTGATCGGCCTGGAACAAGTCTTCTGGACACAGGTGCTTTGGTTTCATATTGATTCCAGAGACGGTGAACAACACTAAGAGACACATTAAAACGCTTAGAAGAATCAACCTGTGATAACCCCATTTCCATCCATCCAACCATCCTCCACCTTAACAAATAGGGCAAACGGCTTCTCTCAGACATTGCGAGATCCCACTGCCTATTGTCAACAGATCTGTTAACAAGGGTTGTAAATCAACAAAAACTACACGCGTAATTAGAAAAGCTTGATATATACATATTTTTCTCTCACTCATATATATCTGTTCTTTCCTATTAAAAAAAAGTAGTAGCTATTGTTTTTGCATGAAGTTGTATAAAGTTCGTTTTTATCATTTATATAAATTATAAATTTTATTGTTACTCTCATTTTTTTACGGTGAGCTTCGAAAAACATGTTGTTCCTTAACTTTTGGAGGCCAGTGTATTTTTAAATAGTAAAATGATTAAAATGAATGGAATCTTGATGAAATTTCATTTTTTTTTTAATTACAGTTTAGAAGAACCAGAAATTTTATTACTGAAATGAGTTTAAATGAATTTGGAACAAAAAGTGAAAATGCTTAGACATACCAAAAAGCTCCATTGCGTAAAAAATTTTGTATCATCTCCTCTGACTTCAAGAAATACTTACGATGCTGTCCATTAAAATTGCGACACGATGACGCCGCATATGTGAATTATTAGTATTTCAGTGCAATTAAACGACCCAAAAATGAGAATCGACCTCTGAAGCACTGCGTAAAGGAAAAGTTGTACAGTTGATTTCTCATTCGGAAAGCACTTTATAAGGTTGGAGTTCGTCCAGAATATCATGTTATGTCTCAAACAAGAAGAAATGCTTACCAACAAGTGTAAGAACTCGTTGGAGGCAGAATCATTACCTATCGAGAGTGTGGATAATCGTTCCATCTTACCACCTGTCACACTGGTCGAAATCCAACCATTGTCATGCGAATATGGCAGGTGTGGCGAACCTTTATGGTTCAACGTGCCATTTTTTCTAAAGAAGTGTTTAAGGAGGTATAGACGTGCCGTCAAATAATTTTGACTTATGATTATTGGGAAAATAATATAAAACTTTAAACTAATAACTCCTCTCTCTCTCAAAACTCTTTATTTACTACGAACAAATACCTTTTACACTTCTGTTGTTGTAGATTGTTTGTGGATGACAAATAACTTATACTAGGATTATAAGATGTTACATTTAGTCGAATGCAGGCTGAATTGGAGTCATGTGCCAAATGGTTTCTAAGCAATTAATTATTTTTTCTGTGGTTCACTTATTTGACAAAATGATTTGTAATTTGTCTCAAAATGCCGTTGTACAGATGATGTTCTGCATACCACTGTTCCAGAACATAAAACACACACCGCCTTGTCGCCTTTATTAATCATGCCATATTTCTGATTCGTTGTTTGAAATTTTCTGTTACATTTACTACCTTGCACTTTTTGTTCTTTTTCTAAGCCAGCCATGTTAAATAACAGTTAAAAATCATAAATATAACACAAATAAACTTTGAAATACAGTTATGTCGACGAAATTGACTATGCTATGCGTAGACAATTTTTACATCATAAGCAACCGTAGTCCAAGACGTAACTAAGGCAATAACTAAGAGACAATAACAAATGAGTGTGCTCCCAGCCCCCGCAACTGATCACTCGCGTTTGCTTCTAATATTTCCTTGTGAGTTTTGTTATTTTGAAACAAAATGCAATACATTTTCATCTGTGGCGTGCCCAAAATATTGTGTCGCGTGCCATTCATGGCAAGCGTGCCACTGGTTCCCCATCCCTGGAATAGGGAATCAATGGGCTGCTGAGGATCATACTGAATGGCATGCAGAAACTCCATGCCTTGCCACCAGGAACGTGTTAAAGCATGCGCCAACTAGGCCCAGGCCTAGGATCTAGGCTACAATGGGGACCTCGTCTCGTTCTCGACTCAGCCTTAATAAGATCATAATTCAAATCATTTCAATGGTCAAATGTTATTTTCGGTTGCATTCTCCGAAATACTGTGAGTTTCGGGCTATATGTCAACTGCCTACATGTGATGACCATCGTCCATGTATAGGCCTAGGCCTACCACCATTACTCATTCATTTAAAACGTTGCAGTCGGTCGAGCCGGTTTGTCCGATTGTTTACACATTTATTTGTTGGCAAGCACATTTATTTATTTAGTGTTATTGTTTGTACGAGTATTTGTCAACGTATACTTTGTTCTGTCAACTTTTAAGGGTATTAGGTGGAGCACATCCATCTGTGTAGGGGCCTAGGGCTTACTTTTGAGTTAGGACCTATGGTCTCAGGAAATCTTACGAAGTCCCTGCCTGCTATAAATAACGCTCGAGAGAGCAGACGTATTGTAAGGCTGGCCCTGCAAAATCGTACAACCACATCACGGGCCATTAGTCAGAAAATAGGCGTGTTTGCAGTACACACAGTATCTGCTCGTACGATGCGACGATATTTTCAGCAGCGGGGACTGTCAGCACGCGGCGGCCATTACTTAGGCTTCCAATGACAATGCAGCATAGATAGATATGGTGACTGGTGCACCGAGCAGCAAAACTGGATACCGGAGTGACACAATGTTGTCTTTTCAGATGAGTCACGGTTCTTCTTGAAGTATTTTGATGGCCTTATACGTGTCTGAAGGCTCCGAGGAGACCGCTCGTCACCTGATGAAATTTGATATCGACAAAGGGGCCTTACGCTTGTGATGGCTTGGGCAACCATTGGGTAAACGACACACACATCTCTAATCCCCCTTCACCACTAGACATTCCCCGACCACGTATCGTAATCAATATGTAACAGTTTTTACTAATTAGTCAGTTAGACAACAATGAGTTCATATGCAGTTCTAATGCAAATATTAATTAAACCATTATTTTTTCGCATTAAATGAAAGATTATTTTACAACTTTGTATATCCTCACCAGACGGTTCAATGGACCCGTTCCATTGTTTTCTTTCCATTTTTTAAATAATCCATGCAATCAGTGTCATAAGGGGAAGGTAAAAGTTCCTGCGTTTGCTGGAATAGGAAAATGTAAGATATCAGTTTAAAATGAACATTTGATATTATTTTATAAAATATTAGTACATCACATACTTAATAGATTACTTTTAATTAGATATCTGTATTTCATGCCAATCATACGTGAAAAATATTTCAAGCTATTTCAAGTAATTTCATGTATTAAAAATCTAATTATTTGAATTTGTAATTTAATTCTTAAGGTATCCGACTACGTTCAGAACCGTGATTTCAAAAAATACGCATAAATGGATAATTTTCATGATATTTAATGTCACTTAGATTAGAATACATGCATAAAATTGTTTTAAGGACATTTTGACAAAAAAAATATATTTAAATACAATATTTTGGCAAAAAATTAACCTAGAATAATCTTTTTTCAAAATGTTCTCCTTTCACAAAAAATGCTCCTAAAATAATAATATTTCGCGCGTGCTTATATAAAATAAACACTTCTCCAGAGGGTCTGAACTAGGATTTTTGAAAAATTCACATTATTTTCAGAGTTACCACCAACTGAAATAATTATCGGCGTTTTTTTCTTAAAATTCCTCCCCTCTGTTGTCGTAAAACATGGTTAAACCCACTTTTAAGTTATATATTTCAAAAATACTAGTTGAGCCTCTGTAGAGAGGTCTGAGCTATATACAGGCAAAATATTATTATAATGGAAGCATTTTTCAGTAAAGGAGTATATTTTGAAAATTGGTAATTTTATGTTTATTTTTGTCAAAGTATTGTGCTTAAATAATTTTTTACTGAAAAAAAATTCTTAAAACAATTTTATATACATTTTCTAATCTAAGTGACACTAAATATCATAAATTTTATCCATTTATGCGCTTTTCCAAAATCACGCTTCCGAACGTAGTCGGATACCTTAAAGCTAAGATAAATCGTATTAATATTCTTACTTTCACAAAATAATAGACGAATATGAATGAAAAAAATTTTCTTAACTTTATGCATTCGCCTTAAAAATAATTTAATAATTTTGCTATCTAACGGAAATCAAACTTTTTAATCCAAAAAGTGAAATGAAGCTAGTTCACACATTCCAGGTTAAATATTAGTTTGTAATTCCCACCAATAAGTATAAAGTTGTAAAAAACCATAAGAACATAGTTTTTTGCTTAAATTACCTTCATCTTGAATATAAGACATGGTTTTTTAAAATTTTAATAAATTGTTCTTTTTTGTAAAAGTTTCAATTTTAATCATAAAAAGTTGAAACAAGCATAGCTTGATTCAATTTGTACTATGCAGCTGTTAAAATAAAATTGACAGAGATTATAACTTATATCACTACTTATCTATTTTCGAAAAAATTTGAAACCTACATCATTAGAAGCCTTTCAGTTATTTCCTAATAAGTTTTTAAATTATCCTAAATTATTTTAAATACATAATATATAAAAAGAATAAACCAGTTTTAAAAATGTATTGCGTAATGAATTTTTCACTTTTTTTTTTTTGATGTGTGAAAATTTCCATAAAATACAAGTATGTTACTCATATTTTTAGAGAAACGTAAGTTTATTTATTCATTGTTTATATACTTTGTTATTGTTTAACAGTAGAACGTTCGGGATTTCGATTACCCTTAAACGTCCGCCGATGTCATTTCGACACTGAGATATAAAAAATATAAAATAATTGTAATAATTAAACAATTGCAAGACTACTGTTCAGTAGGATTTAGTTTTAAGACTTTTTAATATTATTCCATGTAATTAACATATTTTATGACCCTTAATATCATAAAAAACTGACGTTGACATTATGTTTTGGGAAGCCTTTTGGGCCACTGCTTTGTCGCAAAACATTTAGAGCCGCAAATGTGCCACGGACATTACCATTATGCGGTATCTATTCTGTGCCACCTCTTACGTTATATATATCAGCATTTATTGGAATACTATCAATATATCTGCCTTTTTTCAGATTTTTCGCAGTCACTTTCACTCAATCTTATGTCTTCATCGGAATCTAAATTAGAGCAAAACACACACACACACACAGCTCACCACCATCTGATCCATACTCAGAAATCTCTCGCAATAAGCAATTTCATCAGGGCTTAGACCTTTTCTACGAGCGATCGTTTCAGGGTGTCTTCTCTGTATAAGGCTCAATAATCGAATGAATAATTTTATGAGCAGATAACCAAATGCGAAGTAACGAAACACTTAGACATAACAATTTTAGAAAAATATATTCGTTTCCGCTGTTAACCCAATAACACTGCATTCAAGGTCAAACAAATGTGCGATAGTACTTTAGGATGTTTGTTTAACGAATGGTATTGATGAACGGTACCTATTTATGAAGATATATAGCTTTGGTGTCGAAATGATACCAACGGACGTTCTAGATATATTTTGTTGTAAAATTTCACCTAATTTACCTGGAACCACAAAACATTGTCTGTGTAATTACCATGAAAAATAATTAAAAGCCACGAAAAGCTTTCAAATTCCCTGAAAAAATGCGGAAAGGAGAACAAACTGAACAGGCTCCTGTGTCAAATTAACACCGATGGACGTTCTAGTGTTAAAAAAAATTTAAAACTTAATTAAATATATTACAGTAGTGGTCTTCAAACTGTGTTTCACTAAATCTTAAGGCTACAAGAATCAAAATAAAAATTTGAAAAAAAAACTATAAATATGTATGCAAAAACCTTTTCCGTTCTTTACAAAGTATGTATGATCACAAGTATCTGAAGCCGTGTTTCCCAACTTGGATCCCCCCTTCCACGGAAGAGAACTTAAAAAATAAATTCGGTGCCGTACAGTCTCTCTTCTTAACACTTCCTACAAATGTTATTTTAACACAAGAAAAGAATATTATAAAACGCGTTTTTATATTACTTCTAACACCTTATACCTGTAAAAATATTTTCCGCAGGACAATAATAAACATGAAAGGATGAATCAGAAGGCTTACAAATGAAGAAAAAGGAACAATCTATCTACATGCTGTCGGCAATGCATTTCGGAGGATAGAACCGGTAACCTATGGATTCGTAAGCAAGTAAAATGCTACTAGACAAAAGGGATCATTCCTGTCCAGAGGCTTTTACTGGTTTATGTAGATACCGCCAATGGGATCTTGGTCATAGAGCCACGTTGGTGTCTTTTTTGGAGACCATGTTGGCGACTCTTTTTGGCGAATTCTTGACCCTATGGATTCTTTTAGAAATTAGAGAAGAAATACACTAATTTTACAATCTATGACGCAAGTGGATCTTTCTAGAAAAATCCATGAGATGGTCGCCGGAACCAAGTCAGTCTTGTTTTGACTTTTGATTAGTTAGTGTTATTTTGACTAGCGATTAGTCAGTATTGTTTTTACTAACGATTAGTAGTTTTGCCTTGAGTCTAGTGATTAGCTCAACTGTTGAATAGGACGAGTGGTGCTTGTGAATAATCTTTTACATACGTGTATTTTAGACACTAACAGTTATGTCTTAGCGCTATAGAAGGTGTGAAGACCTTTAGATATTTATTCTCATCGCTCTTAAAGAAGTGTCTTCTTCCTTGGGACTGATCTGCAAAAAATCCTCGAACCCCGGATCTACGTAAAAATATATAGCAAAATGGATGGCTATTTTGTAGGAGAATAAATTACAGTAATTAACTTATTATGTTAATTGTTTAATTATTCTAATTAAGTAGTTAAAATATTGAATTTTTATAAGCACATAATACTTTAGTTTTAGTTTAACATACCATGGACACATAAGCAATATACTCCTTTCCTCCTTCTAAAGGAAAACCATCGGAAAAAGGGTTGGCAACAGCTCTGCGATCGTGTATCTTTATCTGAATTATTACTGGAACTGACGAAAACACGTATTCTTCAACTTGAGTATTAAGATCTAAATCAATTACTGGATTTCAAAACCAGAAAAATATATATATATATCATTAAAACTTGGAAACTGATACAAACTCTAAAGCAGTGCTTCTCAAACTTTCAATATTTGCGATTCAATATTCAATCATAATTTTTATTGTGCCACCTCCCTATGCAATTCCAATGTATTGAATTCAATAATACTATACTTTGACCCTAAAACTACAATACGACTTAAGCCCTTTCAGTGCCACTGGCTTATATAAGCGTCTCACTCAGCCAAAATGTTAATTGCCTTGTACGTATATATACGCCTTTCCGAAGTACGAACTTTTCTGTGCGCTGCTACCCATAAAATTATTCCAAAGGTTTTGGAATGCAATAAAATGACCTTGACAGTGTTTGTGAAGGATTTACTTGTCAGAGGATTTCTTATTTGTCCATTTCTTCCCCAATAAATCACATACGCACTCCTATATGGAAAACAAAGGCATTGGTGTGCGAATCGCGTGAAGGGATTATTTATAAACCGTACGAATTTTCAAGATAATTGTTAATTTTTGTGTATAATTTTATTTATGACAAGCCCATGGGGACACTGACAATTATTAAACTTGTTCTTAACTTGATATTGTTAAATTAATTACAAAATACATTGTGCAGTACTGATACATTTATAAGTGTATTATATCAGTTCTAAATGTTAATTTTATTTTTTATGTCAAAACAATACAGTTTACTTTCAGTTAATTAATAATTTTTTTTAAATAATGTATTGTTTTCAATTTTTCAATATGTTCGCCCTCCCCCCTAACCCACAGTTTGAGAAACTCTGCTCTAAAGTGATAATGGTAAAATACTTCCATTTTAATATTAGAGTTTTGCTGACAGTATCTGGATGATACAGCAGAGAAAAATTAAACATATTTGAACTACAATAATTTTTCAAATTTTGAAATGGAGTTGGATTTTATACAGATTCTGTATTCAATGTAGCACAGAGGATTATTAGAAAATTTTCGTTAGGAAGTTAAATAGCTTAGACACTACAAAATTAATTAATATAGAAAATTAGCTTCAGTAGCAAAATTTTCTCCTTGTTAAATCAGAATTTGGTTTTAGAACTAGATAAGGAATGCTTGGTGCTTACGTACTATTGCAATAATGCCAGCGTTTATGATAACTCGCCAAGCTAGCAATCCAGATTTCATTCGTGCTAAATTGGCAACCATATGCTTCGGTTCATACATTGTCGCCAATACGGTTGCTATAATACATCTTAATAGCTTATGCTACAAATTTATCGATCATTAGCTCTAAAAATGACCAGAAAAAAAAGAAAAAAACTAAGAACCATATACTACATTACTTTGCGAAAGATGTTGCATAATATTTTCCCTATTTTTGAATATCATGATAATCGGTAGTTAATTATCATGCCTGAAAAATATTATGTATATTGCCATTTCCTACTATCGTAAATTTTGTTTTAGATATTTCTTGAACTATTGGAGGAAGTTTTGAATTCAGAGGTATTTGGGCATGCAAAGTTTGAATAACAAACATTTTGTTATGCTTTAATTTACCTTTTTATAGCTGTATTTAATAATTAGTTTTGTTAATAATATTATTACCTTGAAGTTATGGAACAAAAAAAAGAAATATCAATTGGTTTTGTATGAATGCCTTTAAAAAAAGTTGAATACCAAGTTTTACATCGTCAACCGTTTCAGACATTCATTCCAGCAAAAAAAAGAAAAAAAGAAAGACCTCTTTTTAAAACTTCTCATAACTCAGAAACTTCGCAGAATTTTAAATTTAAGCTAAGCATATGCTGAAAAAATCAGATAAGCAAAAAAAAAAAATAGTGAGGGGAAAACTATTTTTTAAAATTGTTGTTGTTACTAATGCCACCTGATCGGCAAAGGCCAGATCAAGGTCCACGAAATTCATCATGGTAAAGGGCTAAGTGACTCCAGTCGTTAGCCGTAGTTTTGAGCACCATACAGGTCACAGAACGATTTAGTTCAGTTTCACCCCAATTTAGAGGGAGAACACCCTGGGGGTGGTCAGGGGCCTCCCACCTCTCTTCCCCCAACCTCACGAGAGGACTTACGGCTCGAAAGCTTATTTAAAGAACCCCCATGCCACGAAGGCACTATACATTTACAAACATCCGTGTCTTCTCCGGGATTTGAACCCAGTCCCAACGGCACAGTAGTCAGCGTCGCTAACCACTATACCGGATGGGGGACTTTTAAAAAAAACTAATACATTTAATTAATTAATTTAAACTATTGATTCTATAATATAATTCGGTTTCTTTCGCGAGTCATTATCTAAAAATTTAGTGCGTAATATCAGTTTTGTATAGCTGTAATAAAAATAAAGAACTCTTTTAAGTATGTTTCTTTTATTATTTAATTTTAAAGGTACTTTTCTATTTCACCAGCCTAAGCGATGATGTCGCCAAAAATGATACAACCGACGCCAAACAGAATATTTCTTCAGATAACCTTTCACCAACGAATTTCAAACGAAAGATCCATTAGAAAAAACTTTACAAAATGTTAAAATGTGTATACCTCCAATGTAAAAAGTTCTAAAAATTTCAATGTTATAAATGTTAATAAATGTTAGTTCTAACATTTATTAACATTTGTTTATATGTATACAGTTTGTTGTAGACAATAAAGCCTTCTTGGCTATACTTGTGCTGATGAAATGGAAAGTGTTGTTTTACAAACTGATTCGCCTAAGCAGGACAAATCTCACTCAATAATGGTTTGGAACAATGAAACCCATACCTCATATTTCTTAAGGTTGTACTCTTGAATACCAAAAAGTACAAAGAGTCAGTTCAGTCAGCTGCTAAAGGTAATAGCTGCGATATTTTAAAATTATACTGCTGCGTCGATTGTACTTAAAGTAATTAATTAGCAATCTTATAATATTTATCAAAAATATATAAATATAAAATATTTATATATATATATATTTATAAATTATAAAAATATATATAAAATATAAAATATTTATCCAAATATTTTTATAAAATCCGTTTTTTAAAAATTTAGTCAAGTATTTTTTTTAAATGTATGTATACAGTCTAAACTCCAAACATTTTTGATGAAATGAAAAATTAATTTAATAACTATATTACAGATGGTGTCGAAAGGTTCAGATTTTCCAACTTAGCAAATTTAAAAAATTTTATACAAAAGCGATATGCGAGCAGGGGTCAAATTAGCTACTTCAATCTATAATTGAATGGAATTCTGATCATAGCACAAATTTGAGCTTTTCAATTTATATTTAACGAGAAAAAATTTCTTTAAAATATAATTGAGAGAATTTTAATGAATACTTAGTATATCTTATAATTTAGATCCTTCAATAAAAAGGATTATAAAAAAAAATTGGAATGTATTTGGCATTATTCGCACCAAATTTAAAACATCTACTATATACGGAAAAGTGAAGCAGATTATATATATATATATATATATATATATATATATATATATATATATATATATATATATATATATAGGCCAATTCTCTACTAACAAGAGATCACATCCAAACAATAACATTCGACAAACACATAGACGAGGAAAATCACACAATGAAGGACAAAAGAGTAATCGAGATAATAAATATAAAATGGATGCTGCAGTGCTATGAACATTACTGACTTAGGACAGTTATTATATAAAAATTAAATTATATAAAAGTGGGTTATATTATATATATATATATAACATATATATATAATTCTTATATATATATATATGAAATATATATTATATATATACTATATATATATTATATATATATATATATCATATTTATATATATATAAGATATATATATATATATATATAAATATTATATATATATATATATATATATATATATATATATATATATATATATATATATATATATATATATATATATATATATATATATATATATATATATATATATATATATATATATATTTATATATATTGTGTGTTGTGTTTGGGACATATACAAACATGTTCGCTTTCTAAATTTTGCAGGAGGTTTCGCTAATGTTTCAAAAGAGTTGTAAGAATATTTCTACCAAAAATATTTTAAAACTTACTTTTTGGGAGTTTTTTCCTACACCCGCCATGCTTAAGGAAGAATTTGTATGTGTATGTGCGAAGTTGCCAAATATCTTGATTTGCAGCCAAAGGTGAAAAACCATTCCCGATAAAGTTTACAAAACGATTACTGTATTTGACTAAATTATTTGTTTTGATAATAATTAAGAATGGTTTTTTTTTTCAGAAATAGATAACCATCGGAGGAGGGAGGTATTGTAGAGAAAAAAATCCCATTTTTGAGCTATTAGACGTACAGACTTGAAATTCTGCAAGCATGTATCTTGTTGAATAGAGATCTGCTTTGAAGGGGGTTTGCGGAACTCAACTTCCAAGATGGGAGTCTGGCGTGTTACATATAATAAATCTCGCTTTTGAACTATGAGATCTATAGACTTAATATTTAACAAGCATATTTCTTTTGTTAAATAAAAATTCGCTAAGAACGGATTTTGTGGAAATCGACTTCCAAGGGGTGGGTTTATAGGGAGGCGTTACAGATACATATATTCAATTTTAGAATTTCAAGTTCGGGTTTTTTTTTTAATTTAAGAGATGAAGGTCATAAGAATTTTTTGAATACAATTGAAAGTTTAATTCTAAGACTAAGATACCAATAGCTTAAATATATAGATATAGTCATTCATTATCATGAAATACCCAGTGAAGCAATTGGGTAACGGCTAGTATATATATAAACGGAAATAAAAGAACATAATTTAAGGATATTAAAAAGAGCTATAGATTTATCAATGTTTTAAAACATTTGAAGCTTAAGAATAACTTTACTTACCAAAATTATTAGGAAACAATTTTTCTTCTGCTTCTGGTTGCCCAACCAATGATTCTATAGCAATACAACAGTTTGGTTCGCCTTTGTCGTCCACAACTGGTACTCTCATGTAGTTTTTACTATACAGAAAAAGATAAATGTTTTAGAGTACAGAGAAAGCACGCCGTAAATTTATCCAGCTTCCTTTATTAGTGAAAATGATGCCTGTCAATGCGATAGAGCGATAAATTCCCCATGGAAACTGATGGTTTGTCTTTTTTTCGAAATTGGAATAATGAACACTTTTTTCCATGTAGCTGGAACCCCAGTGTTCCAACTTAATGACTCTTTAATGGAACCTGCGGAATGGATTAAAATGGAAGTTACAGAGATCTCTAAGGATAGGTACTGGGCAATCTTGAAGGAGAACCCGTGTTGGGTTCATGAGAGTTCCTATAAAAGCTGCTGTAGCTCATTTTAGACTTTTGACAGAGCATGACTATATGAGATCCCTTCTCTGCAGAATTGGTAACGCCGATTCACCGGACAGTGCTCTCTGTGATTCTGGTCACTGACCATTTGGACATGTGCCTTGCAATAAAAAGTTTTAATTGTATAATATTGGAAAATATTGAGAGCACCGTACACTAATGGCATAGATGTTATTTGTAGTGTGGGAAATTAATATACAGTAGAACGTTGTTTACCCGAACGTTAATTATCCAGAGCGTCAAATATCCGGACTAGTTGTTTTTTTTGTCAACTACATGTACTGTATATGAATATATTTTCGAACAGTGCAATGCTCAACAGTTGTTTCGCGGAAGGTTAAAAGTGACTTTTGGCAGAAAAAGACGATGAAATTGTTGCTGCTTTTGATGAAAAGCTTAATATGAATGACGCCTGCTACATGTTAGCCATAGCATGAGACTCGCTCGGAAGACAGCGCCTGAAAATTTCATGGAATAAGGTGAGGCCAGATTTAGAAGGCAAAAAAAGACTTCAATGACAACCTCAGGTAAGAGTTTACCGACTTTGTCCAATCGATCCCAGGATTTCAAGAATGCAATGAAGAAAATGTAGAAACCTGGATGGCATGCATGCAGAAGACTGTGGATTTCAAATGCTAATTGATGATGGGATTGTGACTTCCTTACAAGAAGTATCCGACCCAGTCGACCATGAAACGCATGATGACGAGGACAACAACAACAACAATATAAATAGCAAGGGTCCATCAAATGCAGACGCGTTTTCTACGTTAAAGACAGCTATGGAGTGGTACGAACAACAATCAGAGTGCTATCCCACTCATCTACTGCTGCTCGAGAGAATCAGAGACCTTGCAGCGAAAAATAAGTGATTATTTTCCACAATAAAGGTAAAATTGCGATATTTTACACCTATTTTGCTTTTTCTTCAAGCACATTTCCCGCATGTGATGATTTTCAATATTCGAATAGGGTCCGGTTTAATATACTGCATGGATTGCATTAGGTTTTCGGTTATCCGAACGGTGTCTGGTTCCTATTGACTCGGATAAACGACGTTCTAATGTAATTGAAAAGGAATTCGTCTTCTTTGGATATAAAAAAAGGTATACACATTATCTGTATTATCGTCATTAAATAGGAATATGTTCTTTCCAGGTAGTCACCAAGTCTCTCCATTTTCAAAAAGTGACATTCCTTTTTGAGTTTTTGATGACAGTGTCTCAAAACTGATGGGCTACATTTTGGTGCATATACCTCTTTGATAACTTTATCTGGTTCATCTGCTGCTACACTTAATGTTTTTTGTGAAAAAACTGATTCAGTTATTAAATCAGAATATGAATCAATTTCAAGTGTTACCTCATACGAAATAGAAGATCCAGTAGCATGATCTGTCAGTAATGTAGTGAGATTCGAAGCATCAATCAGGTCCACTATTAATTTACGGTATTTAATTCAAGGAGGAACTGTGACAAAATCTATTCCTGAGATGTTTTTTGCACCATTGTGTAAGGCAATGGGATTTGAAGTGTCTTAAGTCTTTCAAGCAGGTCCGCTATTAATTAACGGCATTTAATTGAAGAAGAAACTGCGAAGAAATCTATTCCTGAGATGTTGCTTGTACCATTGTGTAAGTATTGCAGTAAACCACTTAGATATGTGCGATGTTCTTTCCGTTACGAGAAACGAGAGCAGCCTATATTTTTTTTTACTTATAGCACTTATAATTGCACAAAGAAATTCTACGTACATATTTAATTAAAAAAATATATTTTTTCTGAGAACTAAATTCTAAGGAAATTTTGATGAGAAAAAAATTTCAAAATATAATTCAGACAAAAATTAAATTAGATATTTTAATCCCGAGATTTCGAGATTTAAAGAAACACTGGAATCTCGAGGCTGCAAAACCTAGTAAAGAGGACGGCACTTCAGATAGCACCTTCCTTTATTTACTACCACACCACACCAACGGGAGAACATTGAGTCATGACAGATTTAACGTGCATCGGCTCCTTCTACACGGTGAGTTTTCAGTGGTACCAGGACTCGAACCCGTGACACTAAGGTCACGAGTTTGTGACCATAACAACCACTAGGCAACCGAGGCCCCTATGGATAGGTACCATTGTATTTTTTTTGTTACATAAATGTATTTTGTATAGATTTTATTTTTATCAATTTCACAGAATTTTGATTCATACCTACAACCCCATTGTTTCTCTTCTAGTTTCATTTTACATCTATCGATCATGGTTTCATTGTGGCTTTCCAAGTATGTGTATTCCCAATCGTACCTCAAGTCCATCAAATCACTTAAATAGGGGATCTGAAAACAAAATGCGTTTTAGAATAAATTGGTCAGTTAAATTATGTAAAATGACACCCATATGAGCACTTCTAAAGTAAAATTAAATCCATAAAAACAGAAATCTCTCTCTCCTCTAACGCACTTTTAATTGACGCAAAGAATGCTGGGGGATATAATAATTTAAAGTATGGGAAAGAAGACTTTTTGAAAGAAAACAAGCTGAAAAACTACCTACAAAATCCTAATGATCCTTCTTTATTTGTTTTTGTGTTTCAAACCAAAGAAGTTTGAGAAATATGTTAAATATTTATTTATTAGTCACTGATAGAGTAGCTTTGTGACGGATCTATTCGCGTACCTTCTTCTAATTCTTTTGGGAAATCTTTGAGCTATCAATTCGCGTTTAATAACAACCAGCCTTTTTGAAGAAAAAAACGTGATATTTAAGTTAAATCTACTATATATAGTCAAGGTTTTCTAGCTGGTGATGGGGAGAAAGAGAGAGGACGTTGTGAGTTATAAAATTGATTGCTACTGATCAGGTATTATAACATTTTATAAAGTACAGTCGAACCTCTATATAACTAACTTCTATATTGCGAATTTTTCTATGTAGCAAACTTATTCCTGGAACCAAGAACATTTCACGATTTTCTTCGTAAAATAACCTCTCTATAGCGAAGTACATTTTCCATATAACGAACTTTTTCTCTTGTGATTCAATTTGTTTTCTCCCTATTTTTAAAGTATTTCTGTGTGGACATTTCAAGTTATTCTCTCTTTTAACACTCTTTACGGTGGTCATAAATCTTGAACTGGTTTTATTAGATGCCTAACTCCCCAAAAGAAATAGAATTCTGGGCATTTGATCCAAGAAATTCAACCCTTAACCCCCATTGACCAGTTCACTGGAAACATCTTCGATATCCCTTTTCACCCTCAGTGGAGTTGTCTCGTGTCCCCGTGTCTTTGAACTAGTCTCCGTTCATTTGTATTATTGATCAGCCGTGCAGATAACTTCGTTTCTTGTAGCTCGACAATGTCAAAACATAAGTAATTGAGCATCAAAGAAAAAAAATTTAATTCTTCAGGAAGTGGACAAAGGCGTCAAGAAACTTTCCTTGCATTTTTTCTTTCTTTCTTTATATATATATATATGTATAGTTTAAGATGATTTAGTGATTTAGTTGAAATATGTTTTTAAAATCTCAATTTCTACAATGTTTTAAATTTTTCTAATTTAATTTCTAAAAAAAGGATAAAACTTTTTTTCAAGCAGATTGGTACATTTTTTTAACCTTTTCCAATTAATTAATTTTAATTGCGTTTTATTATTTATTACTAAATTATTTATTTAATAATAAATTCGTACATTGTCTGTTTTCTTGAGAACAAAACTGGATAAGTTTTGTAAATTTTTAATCGAAAATTGAAATTTGAAAAAAAAAAGATCTTATCCTTCGGCAAAAAAAGCAGGTTTTATACTTAAAAATTCCATACAACGCTAGGCTGAATGGAGGGAAAAGAAATCTGTCCGATGAAGAGAAGAAGAGGATGAAATTTCTGAAAAGGAGATTTAAATGACATAAATACAGAAATCACTCACATCGCTCAGTAACACACACACACACAGAAATACTGGTATCCAGAGAGAAAGGGAAAATTTCTATGGGGATAAAATTGTACCCACGGAAAATGCCCTTGCAACGCCGAGCTAAGTGGCGAGAAAACAGACCCGTCCGACAGGACAAAGACGATGGAAGAAACTTCGAAAAAACAGTACTTTAATGACCTTAATATAGAAATCACAGAAGTGCTGATACTCTGAAAGGGAAGAGAAATCTTCCAAGGCATAAAGCTGTACACTTGAAGAAGCCCGTGCAACGCCGGGCCATCCAGCTAGTAGTTGATATAATGAAAATTGCGTAAAATTGCTTTGTAACTCTGAAAATAATGTGAATTTTTAAAAAGAAAAAATAGCTAAGACTCTCTTGAGAAGTCTTTACTTTATATAAGCACACACACACACATAAACACACAAAATATTATTATATTAAAAGCATTTTTTATAAAAGGAGGACATTTGGAAAAAAAATTATTCTAAGTTAATTTTTTACCGAAATATTGTATTTAAATAATTTTTTTTTTGTCAAAATGTTCTTAAAACAATTTTACACATGTATTCTAATCTAAGTGATACTAAATACAATGAAAATTATTTATTTATATGCCTTTTTTTAAAATTACGGTTCCGAACGTATTCGGATACCTTAAGCTAGATAATTTTTGAAAACTTCTGTAGTGATAACGCACCAATAAGATAATAACTTTTCTCATTTTCTTCTGTTTAATTTGTATTTCAGTATTTTGGTAATTAAAATACAACTTACCAGTGGAAATGCCTTTTGGGGATCGTTGTCCGGGCAAAAAAGTGGGTATGCGTCGCAAAATTCTTCATTAGTCATTCCGGTGCATTCATTGCCTTCGAGAGAGCATATGAAACTCCTTCGCTTTCTATTGACAAAATGTAAAATTATCATTTTCATCATCATAAGCATAATGTAATAAATCATCATAAGCATAATTAATTTCTAAAAAAATTAACAGACAGAATATATAAAAAAACAAGTAATACAAAAAAATTTTTTAGTCAATTCCTACTTAGATCAACAAAGAAAAATTTTATTTTAGCTATTTTAATTAAATAGTTACAATTAATATAAATATGTATATACATATGACAGAATCATAAGTGGTAATTAATTTTTATCAATTATCATTAAAGTATCGTATTGTTATCCAAAACAACCGTGTATGTAAAATTTCAGTTCAACTGAATGCTTTAAAACGTGAGAAAAAAAAATCTTTTAAAGTTTTGACCCAAGCCTCTAAAAATGAAACCAACGTGGCTGTATCTGTAATTCTTTAAATAGTTAGTTTCAGTGAATTAATTTTAATTAATTATAATTAAATTATCGTATTTTTACCCAAAACAATAGTGTATAGAAAATTGAAACTCAAACGAGCACTTTAAAATGTGAGAAAAAAACCTTTTCATGTTTTGACACAAGTCACCAAAAATGATGCCAAGGTGGCTGTATTTGTAATTTTTTGAATAACTAGTGTTATAATCAATTAATTTATATTAATTATAATTTTCTACTGTATTGTCATCTAAAATAATCATGTATATAAAATTTCAGCTCAATTGAGCGCTTTAAAATGTATTTTATTAACGATTGAAAATTCAAAGAAGATAAATAAATATATAGAGAGTGTGAGCTAATAGTATGAATTGAAAAACTGATGATTAACCCTTTGCATTGTCACCCGAACACAGTTCGGACAGCTACTACGCGCAGTATTTGTGATGCCCGAATGGACTTCGGGCAGGGGAAAAATTAATGTTTCTATTTTGTGAAGCCCGAGCTGAGTGCGTTTCTACATTAGGACACTTAATTCACTTTTTCCTAATAGGTGATATTAGTGCTATAACGTGAGACACGAGTTATTTGCAAAGAGTGCGATATGGGCTTGTATGTAGTACCATGTTTTGGGACACGCCATATTCAGTGGCGTAACATACACCCCCGCCATGCAGGGGGGGCAGTGTTCCAGTGGGCCTTAAAGCCTGATTGCCGGCAAGTACCTACCTTATGTAAAATCCAACTTGGGGGCCCACAACCTGACTTTATAGGGCTGACTTTATACAAATGTTTTTCGTTACGCCACTGACTATATTGTAAAAGGTTTGTAAAATGTATGAATTGAAAATCATATTGTTGCGTTTTTATATTATATTATACTAGTTCAGTGGCGCACACAAGGGGGGTGTCTTAGAGGTCCGGACACCCCCATAGCCCTTGATTTTTTTTCGATTGGTTATAATCCTACGTATATATTGCATAAAATTTAATTATGTATTTGTTATTAATAATTAATTTTATTAATTAAGGCTAATTATTTGTTCAATAATTAATTTTGTATTGTTTTTGTTCCCGAAAATCGACAAAATTAAAAGAATATGTTGGGTGGTGTAATGGAGTATGATATCAAAATGGTGGACTTTCGACCCTGGACCCCTCCCTTGAAAAAATTTGTGTGCGCTACTGTACTAGTTATATTATATTTAGCTTCAAAATTTTGTTTAATTTGTTCTAATTCTATAAGATGTGTTTGTAACTCATTATTTTTTTATGTATATGTAAAAATTACAAATATAGTAGTTATTGCATATAAAATTTTATTTTTGTAATAAAAAATCATTTTCTAATAATATAAAGAACAAAATTAAACAGTCAAAAATTTTTTCCAATTTTGGTCCATTTTTCTGAAATATATGTCACAGTTAAAGGGTTAAATATTTTCGAGACTGGAAAAAAGATTTTTCCCCTTTTGCATTTAATTTACATTGTAGAAAAATATCACACACACATGTTCTTGTCTTTTTTAAGTTAACGCATTCAAGGAAAACATACATTTGGAAATAAATAATTATAAAAAACTTTAAAACATAATATAATTATCTTGTAAAAAGTAACTAAGGAAAATCCATAGATAAATAAAAAAAATTTTTTTTATTTTTATCAATAAATTTTCTCTGCTAAAAAGATCCTTTTTTCGCGGGTTTTTTTTTTACACCCTGAAGGAAATCAAATAACATGAAAATTTTCAACATGCATTCGGGGGGAGATATATAAATTATTAAAAATTTTAGCCAGAAAACATCAGCGCGCCTGTGGCCCACTTCAAAGCCTATTTAAGGCTTGGAATTTCGGATTTCAAGTTCGGAAAGGGGTTTTTTTTTGTGTTATTTTTTTTTAAAAAGATCAGTTATGTCTCGTAAGACACGATTAACGATCAAGTATCCGGGGTTCGACAGAGGAAGGATAGTGGCCTACCGGATTTGGTTATCTTTCAGGGGGAAAACGGTAGTCATGTTGGACAAAAAACAACTGTAATGCGGATATTTACCATTGGATGCAAGAGGGTGACGGACCGCAGTGGTCGTCGCACCCACCTCCTGCACCACTTCACGTGAGGCGGCAATTTGCGCATGGCTGACGGATCGCTCAGTCATCACGAACCATAGCACAGCACTTGGTCGAACGCATTATTCGGTGTCGCGCGTACCATTCGACGCCGTTTAAAAAAGTGGTTGCTCCCAAGACGTCCACTGTTGGTTGTGGTGCTATGAAAAAGGATTTTTGGGGGAGAATGGAATGAAGTTGTCTTTGCTGACTAGTCACGCATCTGCCCCGCAACACCACGATGGTCAGATTGAGTCTGGAACACCGGGGGAGAGGATGCTGAACGCTCCCCCCCCCTGCCCCGGGTTTTTGGTAGGGGGCGGTATTGGATATCACTCTCGCACTCCTCTTCGCATTGCCTTTTTAAACACCCAAACGCCATCTTCGGAGTGTTGGGCTGTTGTCCTTCCACCTTCAGGGTTTGGGCCAACCATTTCAACAGGAAAATGGAGACCACTGGCACGCATTGTAAGGCTTTTCAATCCAAAGGGTTGTTTCCCCCGTCTGCTCTCCGGAACTTTCACCGATAGAAAAAATTGGGCGATGGTTTCTCAACGATTGCGAATTACCCCAACTGTCACATCAGATTTACTTTGGCAGCTTGGAGCTCTTGGTCTGCCCTTTCCCCAAAAACACCAAAGTCTCTTTGAATCAATGCCAGCGCGTGTGGCAGCGGTGATCTCCCAAAAATGGCGGGTACTCTGGCTACTGTTTTTGGGAAGGAACCACACTTTTCAGAATCTAAAATTTAATCATTTGATACTTGGTCAACATGTTACCTACAAAATAAATTTTGTTGTGCTATCTCTTGTCTTTCTTGGTGTTGCATTTGCGGTGACCAGCAGTGTATTTGAACAATAATTTAAACCTCTTTCAAACGTATTTTCTTCATAAAATTTAATTCTTTATTCCTCCATTAAAATTCAAATAAACATCTTTTTATCACTTACCTCAACGTTTCTCAAAATGCGGAGCGCGCCCCCCTGGAGGGGCGTGATAACCCTACGCGGGGAACGCGAGCATATTGAAATGTCGAAAACAAAAGAATATTTTTTTAAAAAATGATTAATTTACTGAAAATAGACAAACACAATGCATTCTGACATAATAAAAATTAAAATACACATTTACACTGGTATAATACACTTACAAATATATCAGTACTGCGCAATATATTGTAAAACTAATTTATCAATACTAAGGGAAGAACAAGTTTAATAAATACGTGAATGACCCCACATAGGTTTCTCATGTATAAATTTATACACAAAAATTCGTTTAAAAGTTACGCCTACGCAAACACTGTCAGGATCATTTTATTGCATTCGAAAGCCTTCGGAATAATTTTATGGATATCAGTACACAGAAAAATCGTGCTTCGGAAAGGCGTATATATACGTATGGGGTAATTAACGATTTGTCTGAGCGAAACGTTTATATACGCCGGTGGTACTTAAGAGGTTAAAGTCGTATTGTAGATTAGCGTGTCAAAGTAAAAATTTATTGAATTCAATACATTGTTATTGTCTGGAGGGACGAAAAATTTTGATTGAATACTGAATCCAAATATTGAAAGTTTGAGAATCACTACCCTTTTTCTTGCAAATAGTAATAGCAGGCTACTATCTCAAAAGGGTTAGTTGAGTAGACGTTTACAACAGTCAGTAAACTGGTACATCCACAAAAATTGAAATGATATGTGAACCTACAAGGCATAAAAAAGGGTGATAATCGTCTTGATAATTTTTTTTACCCTTTTTTTTTTTGCCATTTCCGGTAAACGTTTGAGAAATTTTTAAAAATCCTCTTAAATTTGGGCCTGAAGGAAAGAATTTGAATCAATGCCAAATATGGGGTTTTTTTTTCGCAAGATATTTCGTTTTCTCGATGATTGACCCAAAACAAAAGTAATTTAAAAAAAAATTTTATTCAATTCCACTTGATCAACAAAAAAAAAATTTTTATTTTAGTTACTTTTTATTAAGTAATTACTATTAATATAAGTATGTATATCCATATGACAGAATCACAATATTAAGTGACAAAATAGAAAGCGATTTTTTCCTTTCTATTTAGGGAGTCGGACTATGTTTTGTTTGTTATTACTATTTTTATTCATTAATTAAATTTAATTATTCTAATAAAATAGTATAGTAAGCAAGAAATCACATTCTCAGGAACTATGCCAGCCCAGGTGGGATTCGAACAAGCGACCTTTGGATTAGAAGGCCAACGCGCTATCCATTGCAATATAGGGACACAACGAGCGATTTTCCTTTTTATATATGATGTTAGACTATTATTTTTGTTTGTTACTATTTATTCATTAATTAATAAATTAATATTTTTAAAAAAAAACTGTATTAATATTAAGTGTCACCCACTACAAGTTTTAAAAAACGTATTTGAACTTGAGTGGATGAATAAAAAGTATTTTATAAACAATTGAAAATTTGAAGATATATATATATATATATATATATATATATATTGATTGATTGAATTTAACGCCCATGTGTTCAGCTACAAGGGCTTTGGGCGACGGACCATTGAACCATGGTCATGACGTGGACGACACCTGATGGCACCCCTCTCCTAACTACCACACCACCAACGGGGGACGTTTCAGCCCCGACAGATTTAACGTGCATCGCTGCCCTACCGGCGGGTCTTTAGTGGTACTGGGCTCGAACTCGTGACAAGGCAAGCCACGATCTGATACCTATACCACTCGGCTACTATATATATATATAGGGAAAGTGTGAACTAATAGTAGAGGAATTGTGAAAAAATAAGTGGAAATTGTAACTAAAAGGTAATTTAGTTTACTGCATTTCTCTTAGGTAAATGTTAATTTAAAATACGCTGTCTTAGCATTAACGCTGAATTGGAATCGTTGGCCAATGTCTTACAGGGTGGTAGAGATGGAACCTTTTTATAATTTTTGGAGGATGTAGATTAAAATGAATGGGAAAAAAAAATTATTATTTTTAAGCCTTAAGATTGCCGTGATAAATTATATTATCCACAGAAAAAATTTTCAAGCTTGTATAGTGATTTTTGTGCAGACGTTATGATACAAGAAAATAAACTCGGAGCTATTTGGGGACTCATGATCAGGCCCCCTAAGTTTATAAAGGACTATCCCACACAGTTATCCCTCAAGACTAACTTTGAATATTTTTTCTGAAGGTATCCGACTACGTTCGGAACCATGATTTTGCAAAAGCGTATAAATGGATAATATTTATGTTATTTAGTGTCACTTTGATTAGAAAATGTATATAAAATGGTTTTAAGAATTGTATTACAATAAAAAATTATTTAAGTACAAAATTTTGACAAAAAACGGAACATAGAAGGACCCATTTTCAAAATAGACTCCTTTTGTGAAAAATACTTCTATTATAATAATATTTTTCCTCAGAGGCTCAACCAGAATTTTTGAAATATATAACTTAGGAGTGGGTTTATCCATGTTTTACGACAACAGATTGGAGAGATTTTAAGAAAAAAACGCCGATATCGATTTCAAATGGTTGTAACTCTGAAAATAATGTGAATCTTTCAAAACCCATAGTTGAGCCTCTGTACAGATGTCTTAGCTATATACAGGCGAGATATTATTGTAATAGATGCATTTTTCACAAAGAGAGAACATTTTGAAAAACCTTATTTTTAAGTTAATTTTTTGCGGAAATATCGATTTAAATAATTTTTTTTGTCAAAATGTTCTTAAAACAATTTTATACATGTATTTTTACCTAAATGACACTAAATATCATGAAAATTATCCATTTATGCGGTTTTTTAAAATCACGGTTCCGAACGTAGTCGGATACCTTAATGTTACCGAAAGTTTTATAGGTCTGAAAAAGAAAAAATGCATTATGCAGGTGTTTAGTTCAATACAAAGGGGTTTCAAAAGATGAATTAGACAAAAGTAGTAATTCTTCTGTCAACCAATTGGACACGACCTTGTTACTACTGATCCAGTTAGTTACTTTCACAAGAAATTTTAGTTTATTATTTTCAAGAAACATGTTCTAAAATTAGCTCCAAGACTTTGCCGATGTTTATGATAATCATAGCATTGGCCTGCACCTGCCTGGTTGCTTGGATTATCTTAGCAAGGTTACTTGTGTTACCTTAGCGAGAATGTCGAATTTGTACGTTGGCAATTAACTTGCAAGCCGGTATCGAGGCACAATTCTAATAGTTTTAGAATTCTAATAGTTTAAGAACAGTCTAAGATGAAACGTAAATTATTACTGGTAGCTGGAGGAATTACATGATAAAAGGATTAAAAGAACTTTTAAATTAACTTTTAATTAATTAACTTTTTTCGTATATGACTAACTATTCGCCAAAACATCGTCATTTCAAATCCTGAGAGTTAAGCATTTTTGTTTCATTACAAAACCATTGCATAATGTTTTAAATTTTCTTAATACTCTTTTCAATTCGTTACTTATCATGGATTATCACACCACTAAATTTCAGTACTTGTCATTGATCTAACGAAAATACACACTAGAACAACGTTTCTCAAACTGTGGGGCGCGCCTCCCTTGGGTGGCGTGATAACTCTTCGAGGGGGGCGTGAGCCTATTGAAAATTCGAAAACAAAAGATTATTTAAAAAATTAATTTACTGAAAGTAAACAAACAAAATATATTTTCTGATATAATAAAATATAAAATACACATTTACACTGAAAAAAAATACACTTACAAATGTATCAGTACTGTACAATGTATTTTATTATTCATTTAACAATACTAAGTTAAGAACAAATTTGATAATTATCAGTGACCCCATGGGTTTGTATTAACACTTGTCTTGATAATTTGTACGGTTTATAATTAATTCATAACTGCCGATTAAAAGTTGCAGAATTCGCTCACAATGCCACCGTTTTCATGTAGACGAGCGTATTTTGATGGGGTAAGGGAGTAAAAGAATAAATAAGCAAAAAATCCTCTGAAATAAGTAAATCCTTCGCAAACACTGTCAAGCTCCTTTTATTGCATTCGAAAGCATTCAGAATAATTTTATGGACAGTAGTGCACAGGAAAGATCGTGCTTCGGAAAGACGTATATATACGTATGGGGGAATAAACTATTTGTCTGAGCGAGACGTTTATATACACCGGTGACACTTAAGAGGTTAAAGTCGTATTGCAGCTTTAGTGTCGAAGTATAATATTTTTGAATTCAATACATTGTTATTGTATGGAGGGGGGCGCGATGAAAATAATGATTGAATAGTGGGTCGTGTATATTGAAAGTTCACGAAGCACTGTACTAGAACTTTCTGGAAATGTTTTATAAAATATTTCTTACCTGGGAGCATTCGCTCTTCGGCCTTTCCTTTATATGTACATTAATGTAAGTCCAATTAATTTCTTCCATCTCAGCTTGAAAATATTGATTAAAAAAAAACATGTATTCAATTAAACGATTCGCACACAGAAACTATAAAACTATAATATGTAACTCAAAGAAAATTAATTTCAAAAGATAAAAAATTCCTATTCCATTTAACAGTGTCTGTATGACAATTTCTCAGCACAAAAGGGGAAAAAATCCCTTAAATCATTGATGACAAATTTGTGGTTTGATGTGACATCTATATGAATTTGGAAGAAATTGTTTTTAAGTTAACGCATAATTTTATTCAATGCACTTGTATCAATATAAAAAAATTAACCTGTTCATGATATAAAAATAAATAAGACGAAATTAATTAAGAATTTCTCTTGTGATGCTTTCTAAATAAAAACTACACAGAAATGTCATCCATACTGTACTGACTTCTTCCATTAATTCCTGTAATTAAAAATGTATTAATTTTACAGCTTGTGTGTGTGTCGTTGAAACCCTTTATTTTATTCATATATTTATTTTTATTTCTAATGTTCTGCTCATTGGTTGTTTTACCATTGCAGTCCTAGTACATTTCTCGAAAGCTGGTATCTGTTTTTAGTGCGGCACCCTATAGGCGGATATCAATCGCCGCAAGTAACTTTGACACCCAGTTTCCTCTCCAGAGGGAGGCACCTGAGTGATGATGCAACCCTGTACTAGGATTTAATTTTGCCGAAAGCACCCTAGCCAAACAGGCACTCTAGGGATCTTTTACATGCCGTATAATCATACGATTTTCTACACCGACTTGGGTCAGGGTCGAACCCACAACTTAGGTGCAGGTGGCCAGCGACAAACCAACCACGCCAACTAATTAATACAAATACATTATTGCTAAACTTTTTTAAGAATAAATATTGGTTTTTAAAATGTTAAATGTCCTGATTAGGATCGCACTGCCAAAACATTTAAACAGCACTGCAATAAAGTGGGAGCTATTGTGAAAAATCCTTCATAAGGATTTTTTGTTGACATGTATTGGATTAAAGGTCTAACGGAGTGATTTCAGGAATTAAAAATAACTTTTGTTTCTTTTCTGGTTAAGGAACTCCCTACATAATAGAGAAACAAGTAAAATTTTTTAAAAATTTAAGTCAATTCCTACTAAGGTTAACAAAGAAAATTTTTTTGTTTTAGTTACTTTTTTATCAAATTATTGCAATTAATAAAAATATGTATATACATGTGACAGAACCACAACATTAAGTGGTAATTAATTTTTATTCATTATCATTAAAGTACCGTATTGTCATCCAAAACAATCGTGTATGTAAAATTTCAGTTCAACTGAATGCTTTAAAACGTGAGAAAAAAAATCTTTTCAAGTTTTGACCCAAGTCACTAAAAATGAAACCAACGTGGCTGTATCTATAATTCTTTAAATAATTAGTTCCAGTCAAAGAATTTTAATTTTAATTATAATTAAATTATTATATTAATCACCCCAAACAATCGTATATAGAAAATTTAACCTCAAATAAGAGCTTTAAAATGTGAGGGAAAAAACTTTTTGAAGTTTTGACACATGTCGCCAAAAATGATGCCAACGAGGCTGTATCTGCAATTCTTTGAATAATTAGTTTTAATTAATTAATGATTATTATAATTACATTATTGTATTGTTATCCCAATTAATCTTGTATTTAGGATTTCAGCTCAATTGAGTGCTTAAAAATGTATTTTACTAACGATTGAAAATTTGAACAAGATATATATAGGGAGATTGTGAATTAACAGTAGGAATTAAAAGAACATATCGTTGCTGGAAAATTGCAAATATTGCCTTCTGAACCAATTCTTTCAAAAAATTAAACTTAAAATCTTTTAGATTAATTACATTTTGTTTAAGTTTGAATCATCTTGAATATATGCATTTGATTCGTTATTATGTTCACCGTCGAATGATGTTTCCATAAAATTATCAGAAATAACAAATTTGGGCGTTTTTTAAAATAATTAACTAATGTTGGGTTAATTAAACTACAATGACCATACTACATAACTTAAGCACTTACAACGCAAAATTTTAAATCATTATTAATCCGACATCTATAACAAAGATTTCAAAAATAACTTATATCTACTGAGAATCAACACATTTTAGGAACAGATCTTTTGTTTAGAGCTAACGAAACACACACACACCTTAACTAATTAAGAAAATGATTTATTAATATAAATGAAATTTTATGCCATATTATTTACATTTCAAAGCTTTTATAAATATATACTTATCTTTTGTTTATTAATCCTGTTTTTAATCCACAAATTCTCATTAATATAATAGGAAAAAATTCTTTTACATATTTCACTTAATAAAATATTTTCACTATAAAAATTAATTTTCGATAGATTCATTTTCTAGACGTATATAATAATTGTTTTCTTAATCTACTTAATTTTTTTAAAAAAATGTAACAGATTTAAATTATTATTATGTCATTTTAGATCTTTAAGTACAGAAAATATACCGCTAATATATTAAAAATGAAGCTTTTGATGCGTTAAAGAATAACCAACCTGATTAAACATAACACAGATACTTCCTTTTAGAAGAGGCCACATGAAATTTATATTGAGAAATATACGATATGAATAGAAATAGTAAAGTATTTGAAATACATGTATATACTTGATTCAGATAAATATAATTTAAAAATCTTAAAATTTGTATGCCTTTTTTTCTTTTCCTTTTTTTTTTTGTTTCTATAACGTTTTTCAAAACAGGGTAACGATAACAAAACTGGCGTGCAATTCTTCAACAAAAACAAAATTAATTGAAATTTACATGAATAAATATTTATAAAATTACGAATTATTACGCATGGTACCCATTGCGAAATTAGTTTATTTTTACTGTTAGTTTGGACATTAAGTCCAACTCAATTATTTTCATAAATAATTCAAAGCCCAAATCATGAGTTTAAAAATGCATTATACAATGGTATGTGTTGAAAACTCACAAAAGGCGAGAAGCAATCTAGATATATTAATCTCATCAATTAAAAATTTAACACAGTTATCACTTTATCATGATATAACTCTCGAGTTTATGTTAGCATTCGGAAATTTGATGGAAATTTCCAAATGCATTAATAATTATTCCTTTCAATCACTGTGTTTGAGAACGGCAAGTACTAAATACACAAATGTAGACAAATGACTTATTTTCTTATTTCTATGCAGACTAATTTCAAGTCAAACGAAATGAAGTATAAAGCTAATGCATAAAGTATTCAAGTTAAATGTGATTTCATAATCGACATTTTTTAAGCCATGAAAAGCTCTAAATTTTAATACGTACAATTTAAAAATAATTGAAATTAGCAGAGTTTGTATATCAATGAAAAATTAGAGAAATTTGTGAATATCAATGGAAAATTTAGAGATAACATTATTATAAGTTATTTAAATATTTATAGAGAAACTTTTGACTGATGGGCTCAATTTATTATATCTTACGTAATATAAACCTTGTAGTTTATAAAACCAACTTATGAATAGTTCTTTTTTTTAAATTAATTTATTTGCAAAATTCCTCATGCTCCACATTACATAACATGAGGCTTACAGGCGTAAGTGGTAACACAGTTATATCATTTAAAACAAATTTAGAAAAAAAACTTTTAAGACAAAAACACAAAATAAAAAGGGGGGAAGAGTGGAAATACACAAATAGTTCTTTAAATTCTGAATTATGATTTAACTATTTTTATGAGTTAATTACCATCCCCTTAAGCAGTCAGTATTTTTGCCCAAAATTTTTTTAAAAAAGGCACATTTCTTATTACATATAATTATGCATAATACAAAAAAATGGAGAAAAAGAAGGATTATTTTAATTTTCAATTTTAAAGTTTTCATACACTTTTTTTTTACTTTATAACTTTGATACACAAAAAACCCTAAACATTTGCTTTTTATAAATACACTCTGCATGTTATGAAGAATGTTTCACTTATATTAAGAGAATTTCTCTAATATTTACAAAAAATTTCCATGTTCGTACCTCTTTTTTCAAACGGTTGAGGATTTTGTGTGTGTGTGCATATATTTATGAGTGAATAATCTCAAATTTAATTCCCCCTTTTATAAAATTTATCATTTTCACACAGTGTTTTAAAACATACTTTAATGTATTCTGTATTCATTTTACTACAAGCGCGTAGTGATAATTATAAGGGGTTAATATATTTAACGTGTAGGGCATTTCTTCTCAAACTTTCAATATTTGCGACACAATATTCAATCATAATTTTTATCGTGCCCTTCTATGCAAATAACATGATGAAAGATGGCAGGAATGAAAGATTTCTGACATTTCCGTCAGTTTTAAAACTGCCCCATTCTTTCCCCAGTACCGAAATAGGGAAAATTTATAATGAATCCAGAAGTGTGTTGAATAGACCATTTATTTTGCCAGAGTTCGGCATAATTTTTTTTTAAATAATATTTTGCTGGTTTTTTTTTTATTTAACTGGGTCAGTTTAAACGGGTTTTTAGGGACAGAATGCTCTGTATTTCGTTTTCATCGTAGTGGTCAGTCGAGTTTACGTTCTGAAAAAGGTCACGCTTTGTACTTGGTATCTTAAAATAATAGTTTCAAATTAATGTAGAATATATTTCGAAAAAAAAAATCACACCCCAAAGATATTTATAATTATCTTTATTTTCTTCTAATCACACATACAACAATTTTAATTATTATAATTGAATAACAATAACAGTTTTTAATTCCAAACTCGAAAGTGAAGAAATTGAAAAAGTGCATTAAAAGATAAAGGCTTCACAAATACAAGCAATGTCCTTATATTATGCATTAATATTATAGATATGCCAGCGTTTCTCAAACTGTGGGGTGCGCCCCCTCTGGGGGCGTGATAACTCTATAAGGGGGGCGTTAGCGTACTGAAAAGTCGAAAACAAAAGATTATTTTTAAAAAATTATTAATTTACTGAAAGTAGACAAACAAAAAATACATTACGACATAATAAAAAATAGAATACACATTTACACTAATATAATACACTTATAAAAGTATCAATACTGCATAATGTATTTTATAATTAATTTAACAATACTAAGTTAAGAACAAGTATAATAGTTACCAGTGATCCCATGGTTGTGTCGTATATAAAACTATATACAAAAATTAATACTTATCTTGATAATTTGTGCGGTTTATAATGAATCCCTTAACTGTCGATTAAAAGTTATACGATTCGCTCCCCAATGCAACCGTTTTCCAAGAAGGCGTGCTTATAGCGTATTGGGGGAAGAGGAATAAAAATAAGCAAATCCTCTGAAATAAGTACATCCTTCGCAAACACTGTCCTTTTATTGTATTCCAAAACCTGCAGAATATTAGGAGTGCACAGAAAAGATCATACTTTTGACAGACGTATATATACGTCCGGTGAAAAGAACGTTTTAGCTGAGCGAGACGTTTGTATGCGCGGGTGAAAAACTTAAGAGATTTAAATCCTATTGTAGATTTAGAATCAAAGTACCGTGTATTATTGAATTCAATACATTGTTATTGTATGGAGGGGGGCGCGATGAAAATTATGTTTGAATATTGGGACGCAAGTATTGAAAGTTTGAGAAGCACTGAGATATGCATATTTTTTTTATGATAGCAACAAGAATACTACACATAGTTAAGTTGATGATTAATACATAGAAGTTACGAAAACATTTTTAACTTGTCTTGCTTTTACTGTTGACGTTTTCCTATTCGCTGCCGTACGTCCTATTGGGTAGAAGAACAGATAACAAATCATTTCAAAGAGATCGAACAGTGAAATGAGAGACAGTCCCAGCCACATTCCCATGTACCCTCCAACATAGCTGAACATTTCCACGCTCTGGAAAGAAATCACATTACATTTGTAGATTTATGTATAGAAAGAAAGTTGGAATACTTTAACACTTTAAAATTTCATGCATTATCTTCTTAGACAATATTTCGTTCTTTTTTTTCAAAATTTACTTCTGCACATATCTATATCTATATATACTGTAACATCGTGAGTAGATAACAAATGAAAGTTTTAATTTTAAAATAAAAGAAGTATTTATATTTGCTTCACAGGTTTCTAAATATGAAGTAATAAAGTCCCAGTTATATGCCAAGCTGGTGCAGTCAGTCTAAGTCACGGGAATTCCATCTTTTTCCCGAAAGGCACTCGCTCAACTCTCAACGAAACCGGCGTTCATCGTCTCACCTCTCATTCCTCTCCAATCTCTTATTTTTCAGGGCTCCTCTCAAGTTTTCTCCAAACAGGGCTCTCCTCCCTGTCTCCCAAAAATACCCTTTTAAACACCAGGGGTGGGTCCACAACACGCCCCTCGTCTCTTCTCATTGGCAGGCCACAAAAGTCTGCTCTCGTCCCCGGCCACATTCGTGTACTGTTTGTGCGGCAAACACAAATACATTCCTGGTCGTCTGGAAACTAAGGGCGCCATAATTCTTGTCTAACTTCTGAACCCACTTGTCCATCACACCACCTGTGTTCTATAATCCCATTCTCTCGACAGCGGCCGAGGCGACATGATTCTTTCATACAGGCTTCGCCTATTGTCAATGTGGTTCCGGCTCTCTTTGGCCATTATGACTGCCAGACTGGGTGTCGGAATTTGCCCGAGATCAGACAATAAACAATGACCCCATGGCCACGTGCACTTGTCACTTAACAACTGTTCGGAGCCATAAAACTTAAGGGTGAAAAGAGGGGTGGGGTTCACCCCAATCGAAGACGTCACAATACATATATAAAGGATAAAAGTGACTTGCCTGGCAAGTTCCTTTCATCGAGTAGAGATCCGCTAAGAAGTCTTTTGTGGAAATCGATTCCCAAAGCTGATTATGGGGAGTTCCCGTTTTTGAAATATTAAACTTCACAAACTTGAAATTCGATAAATACGCTAAGAAGAGTTTTAAGGAAATCTCTCAAAGAGGGACTCAGTGGCCATAGATAAAAAAAAAATCCCATTTTGAACTATTCAACCTACATACTTTGAATTTTCTATACAGATTTCTGCTGTTGTTGTGTCTGTCCACTATAAAAACGGTTTTATCGGAAGCCCCGCTTCCAAGGGATGCTTCTGCGCTTTAACCCTCCAAGCGGTCTGTACGTAAAATTCCGCCATTCCACAGATGCTTTTTCTGCCTTCAAGCAAGATTCCCAAAAGTGGCCGAGCCGCCTTCTTAAATATACGGCTCAACCGCTTTTGAGAACCACACCTGAAAGCAAAAAAATATGTGCGGTGCATTTTTAAAGCAGCTCCAGAATGGCAAGACTTTAAGTGCAGACCGCTTAGAGGGTTAATGCTAATGGTTTGCATATTTCATCGCCACCAACATATGATGTAAATTTCACATGGTTTGCATGCTTCCTTCGGGATGTTGCATTTTGTGTGGCCATAAGTGTAGCAACCCCGTTGAGTCCAGGGGGAGGAAGAAGAGCCATAGTTGAATGTCAAATAGTGTAAACTTTTTCTGTTATCTATTACTTTTTGCACAGTTGGAAGTGTAATCGAAGTATTACGTTGAGTAAAAAGTTTTCCGCCAAAAGAATACAATCTTGTAAAATGATAAACACATTAAAAATCACCAAAGCTAATGAATATAGTAATCTTCATTCAAATCGACAATAGACAACCAGTGTTTTGGAAACTTTTCAATCCCTTTCTGTGAAGAACTGTAGGCTGCGAGAGTCCAGAATTCGATAGACCTCATTTATGACCTCATCATTTGACTGGAAGATTGAACCATCAAGATGTTGTGGCAGATGTGAAAACAGATAGTATAATGCGAAGATGCCATGCAAGGCTGTATGGTTGATGATGCATCAAACCACACTCCATTGTGTAGAGTGTCCAATCGGTCATCGTACTAACATGTGGCTGGACATTATCTTGATGAAAGAGAACTACCTTGCTTCTAATCTCTTTTTTTTCTCGTTTTTCGTGAATGGTATTGCTAACTTTGATTAGCATATTACTGTATATTGTACTGCTGATAGTCTGCCTGCTTTTCAGGTACTCTTTATAAATAATTCCAAGACAATCCCACCAGATACAGAAAATCACCTTCTTGTTAGTTAGCGCTCGTCTTGCAACCGAACCTGATGATTCTCGGGTGCTCTGGCCACTCTCCTTAATAGCTTGTATTGTTGTAGAACATCCATTTTTATCACAGGTCACCATTCTATCCAGAATGTTCTTTTTCTTTGATATCTGAGCAAAGCCAAAGCAGGCCTCTTTTCTCTTGCTCTTATCTTCAACAGTCAATTCGGGAGGCTCCCAGTAGTTTAACTTTAACGTTAGAATTATGAATTTGAGAGCATTAACTATTGTTTTTGACAAACGTCAAGATGTAACGAAATAGTTCTTGTTGAAACATTTCTATCTTGATCAATGATTTACTTTAACTAGTCACAATCAACTTCAATAGGGTGGACAGAACGTAGTTCATCTTCAATGTCGAAATTTTCAGCTTCAAACTTTAGAAACTAAGCTTTTACTGTATCTTAAGAAACAGTAAAGAAGCCTAAACTTTCACACATTTTGCTAGAATCTACTGCTTGCACCTGGCAACAGTTCAAACCATACACACGAGATCTGGCAGCGGCCCATTATATACAGAGGAGGACCTGGCAACGACAGGAGAGACCAGACCGGACGAGACCGAACTAAGGGGGAAAGGAGAGTGGTAGCGAGGAAACCGGGGGCAAGAAAAATGTGGTTGATGAAAGAAAGACGGCGGACGATGGATTGCAATCTTGTATCATCTTAATATTGTCTTTTTTTATGAGGTGTCCCATAGAAGGAGTGAAATAAAACAGAGGGGCAAAATTCTGACTGTAATTATTTTTTTTCACAATTCGAACACGACCCGATCCGAAAAGAACTCCACAAGTTTACACATTTTTTGTGGCATTCAGTTGTACTGAGTTTATTTCGGAACTCTAGTACATAATCGTTCCGTCTGTTGACGTGATAGCTCCATTTTAAACACTTTTTTGGTGCACAAGATAATAAAGTTTTGACAAACAAATGTCACAGTCGTGTAGGTCCAACTTTCTGATTTAGAATGCAAAAACCCATAAGGAAGCAAGGGAATGGCCGCTGTTGGTGCGGAAGTATCTCCCATTGGCGGAAAACTTTTTACTCAACCTTATAAATCTTATCCCCATGAACAGAGGTGTGTTTCCTAGGAGGTTTTACAGCAATATTTTATTGTAGAAATTTTCCAGGAAAGTTTGTTACATCCATTACAAAATACTAATAATAATCTATCGCATTGTTATTACCGAGACTACTTTGTCCTCATTGTCTGGAAATTTAAGAGACATTTTTGGCTGAAGTTTTCATCCAAAAGACACTTATAAAAATATTCCACTTTAAAGTACAAAGCAAATGAAAACGATTCTATAGAAAATACTTACTGCAAATTTAGGCTGATAAACATATCTGGTTAGGCGAAATTTATTGAAAACGATCGTCAACTTGATACGAGCTTTCCTATAAGAAAAATATTTTAATAATTGAATCAAATGTATATTTCCTGCATTTTTAAGTAACTGTTTTATTGGATAAACAATTAGGATTTAACTGAAAATTTTTGAAATAAAATTTTTATAAATGAGAAAAGAAATCCTCATAAATTAAAACTGGGTTTATTTAAACCCTTAAGGTATTCGACTACTTGAAACAACTTCTTAAAAATAATGGAGATTTTTTAGTGGATTTTAGATTTATTTAGTACATTTTAAGAAAAAAAGGCTACAATTAAGAAGAGAAAGATAAATTATTACTACTAAAATGGGAAAAAAATGGGTAAAAATTGACAGAATATTACATAAACCGGGCCCGCTTTGTACAAATAGTAAATGAACATTCTCAATTTTTCAATTTTGATATGTATTACTTTGCTATTCCTTTTTGAAATTACCTTCAGGATAAGATACATTTTAATTTTTACAAAACCTAGAGCACTTTATATTAGTTATTATATGAAATTTCTTAAGAAAACAGTGCTTACATTTACATAAGGGACTGTAAATTTTGTAATAAAACAGTGATTGATAAATCTGAAGGTTAAAACACTTCTACTGTTACACAGAATATGCACAAAAAATTTCAGCAAATCATTTTAACAGCTTTTTGAGCAATCACTGTCGCCCGTTTGAACTCTTCTTAAAAAACACGTTTCGAGTAAAACGCATTTTAAAGTTTGACATCTTATGTAAAGCTATGGTATCTGCTTTCACTAAAACACTTGTAGTTTCTAATGAATGAAAAATAGAAATCGTGGTATTTTTATAAAGCTAATAATAGGGCCTACAAAAAATCCCCAAAAAGTTTGTCAATTTTTTAAAAAAAATCGTTGTTTTGGGGGTAGTCGGAAAAGTTCGTCTTAAACGCACTTTTTTTTTGAAAAAACCGGCAAAAAATCATTTTTTTAAGTTGAGAAAACATATTTTGGAACTCTGTTTTGGCACAAAATAAGAAAAATACACAATTAATCAAAAATTTTATTTTAATCTTGGATTTTGATCCCCATTGCAGAGATAACTGCCGAATATTGCAATCTTTTACGTAAATTAACTTTTGTTAGCTTTGTTTTTAAATTGCTATATAAAAACACATTTTTTACCATTAAAAATACATATTTAAACTTATTGAACAGAAATAATCATAGCAGTATATATTTTAAAACAATTATGCTGAATTTTCATATGTGTGATACATTTAGAAGCAAGGAGCAGCACATAGCCTAACATTGCAATCATTACACATTCAGGGTGGGGCGCGAGAACTTAATGTTTTGAGCATGTTGTAGTGATGATCTTAGGGAGGAGAAGGGCATGCAAAGGGATTAGGTGGAAGGAATGGAGTGGGATATTTGTGTTCCCGCCCGTCTCAGTCTCAAACATGTTGTGGTCAAAGCAGATGCGAACTTTTGCAGCGGAGGCGTACTTCACTAAAGGTTGGTTTGTGATTGCAGTGCAACGTGCCTTTCATCGTCACTTCGATATTCTTTCGTGTTCCTGATTAGGACTATGTTTTATTGTAGATGGAAGCATTCAGAACTACGGAGAATGTCTCCAAAGAAAGAAAAGGACCGCCGAAGACTGTTAGAACACTTCAAAATGTGGAATAAGTTCGAGTGTCAATTCAAACCGGTATGTGACAATGATCCAAAAATTCTTTTTGCCTACTCTCCAAGATAGGGATCATCACAGCGTGTGGTTACAACAAGATAGGACCACACCTTCCGGGTTTCCAAGGGTGTTTTAACCCGCAATCACTCGCGTGGGGTGTTCTGTACACCCCAGCAACAAAAAAAGCCTCCTAAGATTCCAAAAAGAATGCGCAGAACCACAATTTTTTCTGTAGCTGCACATTTTAGGTCATTGAACCTTCAGGTCTGATACAATCCCTCTTTCTCGGACGATTGGAACGTAACGACCTTCAAAAGTTTATCTGAGGTGCTGAGAACTCCCTGCGAGCATTTGGGTGTATGGATACAGTCAGCTCTCAATGTTTGGAAAATGATTAAAATATCATTTTTCAACTTTCTACTATCCTTATCATTAACTATAAAGTATGCTTGTTACTGGTATGTACGTTTTACTTGTGGTTTATGAAAAAATATAAAATTATGCATTTTAAGATGAAAATTTTGTATATTTAGTTTAAATTAATATATTAGTCTCATTTGTATGCAATAAATTTTATAATTTTATGTGTAAATACAAGTGTTAAAAGTTTGGGGTGCTCTCTACATCCCGCGAGTAACCACGGTAGCAAAAACCGGCGTGAGTGACCCCGAGTTAAGAGCAACCTTCCCCGATTGACTGATCTACCCTGCGAGAGGACGTCAGCCGGCCTGCACTCTCACTTGATTTTACCCTCCTGATTACTTCCTGTGGGTTTATCTGAAGTCCCTGGTTCCCAAAGATCGATCCAAGAGACCCTTCAAGACCTATGAAATAGCACCCAAGCCGAAATTGACACTATCCCGGTCGATATGCTTAAGGTATCCGACTACGTTCGAAACCGTGATTTTGCAAAAGCGTGTAAATGGATAATATTTATGATATTCAGTATCTCTAAGATTAGAAAATGTATATGAAATTGTTTTAAGAATAATGTTACAATAAAAAATTATTTAAGTACACTATTTTGACAAAAAATGAACATAGAATGACCCATTTTCCAAATGTTCTCCTTTTGTGAAAAATGCTTCTATTATAATAATATTTTGCATGTATATAGCTGAAACCTCTGTACAGAGGCTGATCTAGAATTTTTGAAATATATAACTTAGAAGTGGGTTTATCCCTGTTTTACGGCAACAGAGGTGGGATATTTTAAGAAAAAAACGCCGATAATTATTTCAATGAGTTGTAACTCTGAAAATAATGTGAATGTTTCAAAAATCATAGTTGAGCTTCTGTAGAGAGGTCTGAGCTATACACAGGAAAAATATTATTATAATAGAAGCATTTTTCACAAAAGGAGAACATTTTGAAAAAAGGTTATTCTAAGTTAATTTTTTGCCGAAATATTGTATTTAAATCTTTTTTTTTTTGTCAAAATGTCCTTAAAACAATTCTATACATGTATTCTAATCTAAGTGACACTAAATATCATGAAAATTATAAATTTATGCGCTTTTTCATAATCACGGTTCCGAACGTAGTCGAATACCTTAAAGCTGCGTAAATTCATAGTTCCAATGTTGAGTGGCAGACAGAAAAAAACAATAAAGTCGAATGAAACATGTAGTGGGTTTTATTGCATTTTCAAAACAGTAAATTACCACTCCTCAACAACTCTATTTTCTTCTCCTTTTCTTCTCCTTTTTTTTTTTTTTGTTGTTGTTGTTGTCCCTTTTAGCACAACACACAGTTGAGAACAAAACTGGAGAAATGACGTTCCATTAGTCGTAGAATTCCTAAAGAGTTTGGTCTACCCGATTTTTTTATATCTGTAATTACTATGACACAGTTTTATCAGTTTTGTATAAACATTTTTACTGATTTTTTTGCTTCTGAAAAATCTAACTTTTTCCACCGCCATTTTTTCATACAAAACATATGAGTTCCAATGCTGATATAAAATATGATAA
The DNA here is from genome assembly GCA_019973955.1 of Trichonephila inaurata madagascariensis. Classification (NCBI taxonomy): domain Eukaryota; kingdom Metazoa; phylum Arthropoda; class Arachnida; order Araneae; family Nephilidae; genus Trichonephila; species Trichonephila inaurata. The sequence continues at coordinate 54,654 of BMAV01015861.1, forward strand.
ACAGTGACCTTTTTCTAAATTTACAACGGATCGCAGTCAGTCACATGAGTGCAGACTGTGCTCACTAATATTATGTTGTAAAAATTACAGCAGCATAAAATATGATTCCGCTCGAATTATCTCGAGTGTGCACAGTTTGGCCTGTTTAGCGCACTCGAATCATCTCAAGTGCACATAGTAAAGGGATTAAGGTTGTTCAAATAGCGGTTTTTTAGTATGGAGAGTATATAAACTTTTCTGAGTACAATTATATCATCAATTATACCAATTCCTCTCAGGAAAAAGAGAGAAAAATTTAAAGCTATGAAATGATGAGGGGAAAAAGCAAAGCTAAAAAGGATTGACAAATAAGAAGAAATTTTATACCAGATATAGCCATAAACATTTTATGTATATAAAATTGATTATTTTACTTCACAACAGTTAAATATGAGTTTTGAAAGAATAAGGTTTACTCATTTTAATTTTAGGAATATTTTAAAGTATTAATAAAGTATATAATCCGTTTCTAAATAGTACTTAGCAATCAAGTCAAACGCAAAACTTTTACTTACTTGCACCACTCATCCATTTCCGCGCACTGAAAAAGTAAAAAAATTTTTATAAAAAACATCATTGCAGTTTTTTAAGGTATCCGACTACGTTTGGAACCGTGATTTTAAAAAAGTGCATACATGGATAGTTTTCCTGATATTTAGTGTCACTTAGATTAGAATACACGTATAAAAGTATTTTAAGAACATTTTGACAAAAAAATTATTTAAATACAATATTTTGGCAAAAAATTAACTTAGAATAATCTTTTTTCAAAATGTTCTCCTTTTGTGTGAAAAATGCTTCTATTATAATACTATTTTGCCTGTATATAGCTCAGACCTCTGTACGGAGGTTCAACTAGAATTTTTGAAAAATTCACATTATTTTCAAAGTTACCACCAATTGAAATAATTATCGGCATTTTTTTCTTAAAATTTCTCCCCTCTGTTGTCGTGAAATATGGATAAACCCACTTCTAAGTTATACATTTCAAAATTCTAAATTGAGCCTTTGTACAGAGGTCTGAGCTATATACAGCAAAATATCATTATAATAGAAGCATTTTTCCCAAAGGAGAATGTTTTGAAAAAGGGTCATTCTATGTTCATTTTTTTCAAAATTGTACTTAAAACATTTTTACTGTCATACTATTCTTTAAAAAAATTTTATATACATTTTCTAACCTAAATGACACTAAATCATAAATATTTTCCATTTATAAGCTTTTAAAAACATGGTTCCGAACGTAGTCGGATTTCCTTAAAAAATGAGGTTTTCAAAAACCTCAATGAGTTGATTCAAACTGAACTAATTTTTGTGATAAAGAAATTAGAAAGGAAATGAACTGTATAAATATACAATATCTGGCAATAAAGTTCGGTGAATGAAGTCAGAACAGCCGATCTGGCAACACTGGCGAAACAAAACGCTGCACTTGCGTAGTGAGCAGGTGTTGACCATCTGTCCCCACCGTTGTTCAGCTAAGCGTCTTTTGTTTTCCGTGTAAGACTTGTTTTGCAAAGGGCCTGTTTAGTGCGTTGGTTCTTAACTGAGAACAGGAAATTGAACGAACAAAAGATGAATTTAAAATTTTGTTTCAAGCTTGGCAAGACATCGAAAGAAACTTCCTGGGGTTCTTTAGTCTTGGTGTCTCAGGTACGACCTTGAAACGAATGGCAAAGCATAGAATGGCGTTCTCCTGCATCACCTTGTCATTAAAAGCCAGAGCAGAAAATTCCCTCATGAAAACGATGCTCATCACCTTTTTTGATAGTCAAAAGGTTATCCACAAGGAATTTCCACCTGGGGCAACTACAGGAATTCTGCAAGGTACATTGAAAATTTGATTCGTTTCATGAAATGTCTACGCAGGGCACGATCCCAGTACCCCAACAAGGTTCATGATTTTTTGTTCACGACAATTCTCGCCTTCACACAGCCCATATCGTCAAACAGTTCCTAGCAAAACAAGGGAGGAAATTGAACATCCACCATAATCACCAGATCTCAATCCTCTACATATTCCTATTCTCATGACTCTAACTCGCTTTGAAAGGAAAGAGATTTGATGATATTCTGACATCCAACGAAACGTGACCAGACTTTTGAACTCCATCCCAAAGATGACTTCTTTCAAAAATTTTAGACATGTAAAGCAGACCTCAGGGATGCAAAAAGTTATGGGAGGTAACTTATTTCGAAGGACAGTAAGGTAACTTTCGTTTATATTTCATCTACGTTAATGTTACAGGGCTACTCGCCGAACTTTATTGTCAGATGTTGTATTTATGAAATAGAAATACAGGCATCCCTCGTAAAACATGGTACTTGTAAGAAACACGGATTCGATATTACGCGGCACAAAAATTTAATACTACACGGTTTTGTTATAACATGATTTTAAAGAATTAAATATCATTTTCGTTCAATGGGGGAAATTCCCAACTGGATTTTTTTTCATTTGCATTCAATAAGGGAAATTCTCAACTTTATTGCTTCAGCTGCATGTGGCATAAAACTTGAGAGAGTAATAATAATAAATAAAATAAAGAGAATTGCCAAGCACCTTATAAGGAAATTCTGAAAAATTAAAAGATCAAAAAAACATGAAATTTTTAACTCGTAAGATAACTTTGTAATATAAAAATAATTAGTGAAGAATATTTTAAACAACTTGAAAAAAAACTTTAGTTTAAATTTTGAGGAGAGGATGCTGAAAATTAAAGTTGTGACCCAAAATACCCGTTTTTAATTATTTTTGTAATAATAATAATTTTTTTTTTGAGCAATCTTTTGTTGCATTTTTTTTTTTTTATATCTTTTTTCTTTTTCATTAAAACAAGAACTTACTTTTCTTTATATATTTTTACTAAAATTTTTCAGGTATCAAAAAATTTTAACAAAGATTTGATTTCGGTACTTTAAAACATTTCCTTTTTGACTTATTGCAAAAAATGCAAACCAAGATGGAAAAAAAATAAAACAGGGGAAATTTTTTGGGATAATGTTGTAAAAAAGATCAAACGATTAAAAAAAAAAAATTTTCGGACAGGGATGATCAAAATTTCAGTAGTCAATTTAGCCCCCATTGTTACTATAACCTCTGCCACACGCCTTGGCATAGAATCAAAAGATTTGGAATTACTCGGGGGACACAGCCCAGCGGCTCCCATACTTCCCCGATCTGGTAGCAGCGGGGGGTATCCCGGGCCCGTCCGACCCCAGAGGTTTGAGACTCCATTTAAATCAGACACGAAAGGATACCAATGATCTTTACAATATAATATACTTTGTATTAAACTAACGTTAAACCTTTTTCCCCTTTGTGACAAGATAATATAAACTGGGATAAATAATACACTTAACTTTTAAACGAGATGATCTTAAAACTTTATAAAACTTTTAAAAACTCAAAACCCGTGGGCAACAACAACCCATGAGGGGCCCGGGGCCCACTGTGTTCATCCCCGTATACGTTACCATTGACCGCGAGGTGCATGAACGATGTATCGATCATGGTCAATCTGAAAGACCTCCAGTGTTTAAGTCCCCCAAACAAGCTTGGTATTATTTATCAACTGCAGTAGAGATGAAAGGCTGAGTCAACCATGTGGGGTTCCGGGGAAAAACCCCACATGGGGAAGCGAATATGCGTTCATTGACCACTAGGCCCCTTGTAATAACTAAACGACAATATTTTGGGTCAAATTCGAACAAGATTTCAACAGGCAGTGGTGAGTGACTATTAACGTCGCCGTTCAGCTACACGAGGGGTTTTCGCACCACGTAAATTTTTAACCCCCGGTCAAGGGCGTGGACGAACCTGAGCTGGCACCCCCTCCAACACCACACCCAACGGGGGGCATTTCAGCCCCCGACAGAAACGGGATCACTGCTCTACACTGGGGTCTTTTTGGTATCCAACCAGCATGTTTTAATTTATTGATACCTTTTACCACTGGGCAGCAGCCCTACAACTTTAAGAGAACTAGCAATAAATTGCTCGCATAATATCTATTCTCTATTTCACTGACTATTTATATGCAATTTAGTAGTGATGTTCATTGTTGGCGTTGAGTTGATGTAGCTCAAAGGGCAAATTTGGCTGGATGGGGAAAAACCCGATTTAGAGAAAATAGACGTCGTGGATAGCCCATTGTTACATAGCTTAACATTTATGGGCAGATAAATATAATCAAGACAAAAAATGAAGAAACAACACAATTTCAAATAGTATAATTCTTCATTTGTTATTGAACAAAGAAAATAGTATTCATAGAGTATAACTCGTGAGCATTTTGAATTAAAAATACAAACCGTGTGTTTCATGTTACCGGCTTTCACGTATCGGACGTCATAATTCTGATCACTGAAAAATAGAAAAAAAGCAGCCATTCAAATTCCTGCTTTTATTGCATAATTTAAACATATTCTATAATTTTTAAAATTTTAGAATCATGAATTTTTTGCCACCAGCCAGCGTGGTGGAAAACCCCCGGTTGTAACCGAGTGGGTACGGGTTTTAACATAAGGCATGGATGTATTTTTTCAGAAAAGAAATCGGACTTTCACCTGTAATGGACTTCACCGTCTCGAATGGAAAGCAGGGATCTTCTGTTATATGCGGTTTTAGAAAAATGTCTAATTCTTCTGTTTGTATTGATGTTTCGTTCTTATTGTATTTCATATGTATCCCAGGATAAAACAACAACAACATGAATTATGAAAGAAAATTTACAAGTAATTTTAAGCAAATGATATTCTGTATGTTTATTTGAATCAAAGGAACCGCCCTCATATGCAATAAATGGATTGAAAATTTTAACCAACAGGGGTAAAATAAGGGAAATAAGTTTTTAATTTCACCCAAACAATATTTTTCTAAACCCAAAGTTGGAAGATGTAGTTGTATTTTTTTGAAACATTGAATATACAAGGGTTTCCCAAAAAAAAATGCAGTATTTTTCAAATTCCTGCTGGGCTTCGAAGCACCAAAAAAAAAAACTGGCAACACAGCATAAAACAAATTTGAAAAAAAGCAATTCAAATTTTATTTAATATTTTAAAAGTGTTCTATGTGTGAAATCTTGTTACATGAATAATCATGCCCAGTTCTCCCAGTTTCTAGAGGTCATCAAATTTTTGAAACACATACAATTCTTTCATAGGCTTCATCATGCGGAAAGGGATGAAAATTTGGTCTTATGTAAAAAACCAAGTTTTCCCGGATAACCAAAAACTTCAATAACGTTTAAGACCATGTTGAGTAGGGTAACAGGAACGTACTATTTGCCCAAAAATTTTTTAATCCCTTTCGCGTGATGTTGCAGAAATACATGAAAAATAAAACGTGCTGTCAATAACGTTGTGTACCAGTTAGTGAGTTGAAAACGGGGCTATTAACCAAGTTTTTGAATCCCCTTTGCAGCGTGATGTTGCAGAAATACATGAAAGTACAAAACGTGCAGGAAATAAAGTTGACAGTACCATGTTGAGTTGTGTCAGGAACTGGACTATCGCATTGCATCCCGTGTAACCAAAGTTTTTCACACATAGAACATCTGTAAAGTATGTAAATAAAACTTGAATTGTTTCTATATTTTTCATATGTTCATATTCTTGGTGTATTCGTCTTAGTTTTTTTTACTAAGCGCTTCGAAACACGGAAGAGAATTATGAATTACTTTGTATAATAGAAATGACTAAAGATGTATGCAAAGTTCATGGAGAAGTTTCGAAATAAAAAGAAGCGCAAATGTAATTATATAAATGGTTAGAGCAAATTTAGTTCATACTTGTCTACCTTTATCTGTTCATTTAGAAACTTTAGTCGTGATTAGCTGTTTTGTATGAAAAGATGTCCAATGTCACAGATTTTCAAAGCCTACCAATTACTGGATCGTAAATGATTAGAGTATTTATAATCGCAACCACTAACAATGTGGAGAACTGTACCAAAAACATCATCACCACATAGCACAAACAGGGAAAATTCATCTGCCATACATAACAGAGGATGAAAAGGAAAACGAGCTTAAAGATACCATTGGTTGTTGACAAGGGAAGGCAGAAGCCAACTGGGCTTGGACCCAGGACCTTGGCCGTGGGGGCCTTGTCTCGTTCTCAACCGAGCCTCAATAACATCAAGTTCTGCATAATTTTCGTGGCCAAATATCATTCCCATACAAATTCTCTGAAAAACTGGGACTTCGAACTCTATAAGCTAACTGGCAAGACTGCCCTATTATGTGATGACCATCACCCATGTCTAGGCATAGGCCTACCTCCATACAGAATCATTACTCATTTAGTCGAAAGGCTACAATCGGTCAAAAAGATGTATGCTTAGGTAGGTGAGACTCTCAGGCCTGGGCATTAATTTGTTACTTTAGCTTTTTTACGAGTATTTGACAATGTAAGCCATATACTTATAGTCTAATTTAAGGTCCACAGGTGAGGCCTACTTTCGCATAGGGTCCCAAGGCTTCAAAAAGTCTTAAGATGTCACTGGTTGTTGAAGCAGATTATAACATAAAAGGGGAAAATGACTGCAGTCAGAATGACGACAGAACTTAACCACAGCATCGTCAACCCTATCTACAATTACTGTTTGAAAGTATCAGTACTAAAATAAAACAAATTTAAGTCCGTATAAAATTCCAAGGCCATTTTGTAAAAGATGCTAATGTTGAACGCCTTTCAAGTGGCGCCATTAACATAAAGGGATATGATCCTATGAATCGTCGTTCCCATTTACCCCCAGAACCTCTTAAAAAACGCCTTCCTAAGTACCAGATGTTTCTAAAAGAGTATCGGAGTTTTAACGCTTTATATAGTATTCATTACATAAAACATATTAGTATGACTCATACATCGAATGAAAGAGAAAACTGAAAACAGTTTGTTTGCTGGCATGTGTGCGCGTGTGCACAAAACGTATGCAAATTTTCCCCCTTTCTTGCCGATCAACGTGCTAGTAGAAAATGACGACTAAAAAAAAGAAAGTGTTTTGTGTTCTCCGATTTGCAAAGACAGAATCTGCTATTACTGGGAAAAGAGCGATCCGTATTAAGTTCGGTTGTCAACCTCCAAATGATAATAACATTCTTAGAGGGTATCAACAGTTTGAAACAACTGTCTGTCTTTGTAAAGGCAAAAGTAGGACGACCAATTTTAACTGGGAACAACTGTACCTGTTTCTGCCCTATCTTTATCTCTACAACTATGGCTATTTCCTCAATTGGAAGAAAGTGAACAAATAACTTTATTGGCAGCAAGATGGTGCACCGCCTAGCTTTACATCTCTCAGTACGCGATTAGTTAAATATCACTGTGCCCAAACCAATAAATTGCCCGAAAAGAGCCCTGATAAAGCTTGTATGCATGCCTCCGGGTTTACCGATCTGACGCCATGTGACTTTTATCTGTGAGGGTTCATAAAGGATTCTGTGTACGTACCTTGGCTACCAGCTGATCTTTCAGACTTAAGATACAGGATGGAACCAGATGTGGCAAGAATTTCCTCAGACGTACTGAAGAAAGTTTAGGATGAACTCGCCTATATCGACTTGATTTATGCCGTGTGACGAATAGGGTTTACATTGAACATTTGTAAACTTGTATGTAAAACTGTTTCAGTTACTCTTTCATTCAATGTATGAATTATACTTGTAACTTAAATGTGATAAATACTATAAAGCGTTAAAACTCCGATATTCTTTTAGAAACACCTGGTATATCATCAGTGTATCAATGTTTCGTCTTTGAAACACTAAGATATGATTTAGATAATAATTTAACTCGTTTTTCTTACAGATAATGTTATAACCCTAAAAGCCAACCAGAAAAACCCACAATACAGACATTTTTCCTTCAGAAGTTTCCTTTTTCAGAATGATGTCTCTAAACCGTATAAATGAATCTATACAGGTGAGGTTTGACAGGTAAAAACAGATGAGTGCCATTTTCTTCCAACCCTGACTTCGGATCTCAATGCTATTGAGTCATTCAGACTCATTCAAGGTTTCCTATGCATTACTATGAAGCACACTTCACATTCTGACAAAGGGGCTGACTAACATAATTGTTTCGTTAGAGGAAGACCATATTACATATCCCTACACAAATTTTAAGGATTTAGACTTTACTTAACGGAAGTAGAAACTCAAAAAAAATCCCTCACACCAAATCTCGCGTGACAGCATATGTTTTATTATTCCTAACTGAAACAATCAAAGATGAAGAGCTAAAAATATGTGCAGGTGTAATAAAACCAACAAAGAATTAAATAATAATGAAATTTCTTTAATGACCTACAATAGGTTGCCGAGAAAAATACTATGCCCCGTATTCCATGGTTAAATACATTTATTTTTGGAAATGCTTGCTGGGAAAACTTTCTTCCCTGCTACATCCAAAAGATTCTAATTTCAATTCTATATTTACATCAAATATATTGAGGCATACTTATTAAAAATCAATTCTTTTAAATAAGAAGCTATTCCTTAAAGGAAACTTTTCAATGAAGATAAGTATTTCTCGCGGAAAACGAATTGCCCATTTACAGTACAATAATTAAACGATAAAAAATTAACCAAAAATGCTTATGCGAGTAAGTTAGTGTTTATTTTCTGGCCTGAATGGAAAATTTAAATATTCTAGGAAAGAGTTGATTGATTCTTTTTCAATGTCACACTGTGAAGCAATACACGGGCTATTGGCAACGGACATCGTAATAGTAACTAAAGCGACATATCTAAGCTTATAATCCACACTTACATGAAGATTTGAATCTCGATAGATTTCATATACATCAAACCCTATTCTGTAATAGCATTAGGACTAGAAGTTCAAAACTAGGACTCGTCAAAAATAAAGATGATCATTCTGCATTTAAAATGAAGAAAGGGTGTATTTTTTGCAATTTTAATGTAATAAAAAATGACTAACTCTCTCTCTCCATATTGAAATAATTTATTTTAAATTTCTTTAGGGGATGGTGGACCAACCCAATTGTACAAATTATACAACTGTTCCTACTCATTGCTCAAATTTAGTATCTCTTCAAACACATTTTCCTCTATAAATCGCAGTAATTCAACTTTGTTCGCTACCCATTTTTACTATCTACACCTTATGTATAAAGTTAGCATCATTTTTGGCGACCAAATTTGACGACTTGGTGATTATGTTGGCGACCAGTGGTGCACACAAGGAGGGGGTCCTGGGTCGGACCCCCCAAAGCCCTTGATATTTTTTCCGATTGATTATAATTCTTATATAGTGCGTAAAACTTAATTAAGTATTTGTTATTAATGATTAATTTTATTAATTAATGCTAATTACTTATTCAGTAATTAGTTTTTTAGTGTGGTTTGTTCCCAAAAATCGACAAAATCAAAAGGAGCATGATACAAGAATGGTGAACTTTTAACCCGGACCCCCTCCCCCCTTGAAAAATTCCTGTGTGCGCTACTGTTGGCGACCATAATAAATTTATTATAGCACGAGAAACTTTTTGTATATATGGAGAGATAAAAAAAAATTCGATTATAAATTTTAAATGAATATCATTTCTTTCATCTGTTATATAATACATAAATACAGAAGCTGCAGAACATGAAAAAAACCGAATATAATTATCAAATCATCGAGTTTTTAATACAAATACATAAAAATATAAACATTGGTGTTCTTACTAGCATGGATTTCTGCATTCCAGTGTACAGTTCTTCACAATTTCACTCGTGAGGGTTTGAATATCTGAAATAAATGTAAATTTTTTATCCTTCATAAAGATATATTTAAACATATATATATACAATATGCAATACTATTTATATATAGATATATACTGCAATAAATTATTCTAAATCTATTTAATCACTTTAAGATCATTAATTGTAGGTATTAAAATGCTCTAAATCTAACTTAATGCTAACATATATGAGAATAGTAAGATAATACATGTCCAAATGGAATTATTACTGAAATACAATAATTTAGCATGTATATATAGAGAGAAACATGTGAAGGAGTATCGCAACTTTTTCATTGTTACTAAATATATTCGAAATAGAAATTTAATATTTATTTGATATTTTTAAGACTTTTCTTCATAAATATCATCCAAAATTATACATCTCTCCAATTATATTTCTAGACATTTCATAAGCAATTATTGCATGACTCAGCAAACTTTGTACCACCTCTTGAATGACGTCATTTATGGCGACCACGTTGGCGGAAATTTTTGTCTGCAACCAGAAGAGTGCTTTTAGAAATTACTCGAGAAATCTATAACATCACGATGTATGACGTAAGCTGATTTTTCGAGAAAGAGCTGGAAGATTGAGAGAGGAGCACCCTCCCTAGACAAATGTTTCCTGGTTTCCTTTTCAGTTAAATTCAACTTTTTACGAACCGTTTTTACAAACTATAACTTATGTATGAATAAATTTATTACAACATCACGAATTACTTTTTTTACAGAGAGAGATCATTCGTTTCTAAGAGTTATGAATTAACTTTTTGTTTCTTTAGAGATATATAAAGATAAAAATCTTAATAGAGTAGTTGCTCATCTATATATATAAAAATGGATGTTTGTGTATATGACCTCGCGCTTCATTTTAACACCGTTCAATCGATCACTGTAAAAATTGGCATGTATATGTATTTTTTGTGGAGAAGGTTTTTGAGGTATCCTATTTGTTTCAGCTCCGTACCAGGTGGCGCTACAGCATATCAACTTCTGCACCGTTCAATCAATCACCAAGTTGGTAACATGGTCGCCCAAAAATAATACCAACTGGCTCTATTACTGACATTTCGCTATGTTTCCATTGAATCGCCATTATAATGTAAGGAACGGCATTGTTTGCGAATTACAATTTTAACATAAAATAAATACAACAGAATATAATATTAACGTATTACACATCCAGATACAAATTGTTTACACTTCTGTAAGCATTCTTTACACAAACTTTCTAACAGTATGTTACTTTTGCTGAGCAGAGATCAGCTTAGGAAGTTTTCTAAAATCGACCCACAAGGGAGTTACGGAGGGTGTTATAAATAAAAAAAAATCCTTTATATCAGGTATTAGACCTACAAACTTAAAATTAAACAAATATGATTTTTGTTCAGCTGAAATATGCAAAAAAAACCTTTTTTTTTGTTTAATTTGCAAATTCACATATAATATTTTAACTAATTAAAAACTTCTTTACCTTTCAATTTGTATGTTTAATTTTTCAATTAACCCGTGCGAAGAACGGGTATACCAGCTAGTATTATACATATAAAGGATTTTAAAAGCAAATAAATACTTATACACAGTATTTAAAAGATCTACCATCAAATTACATAACTTTATTCATTTTCAACAAATGTATGAAAACGTTCTTAAAGTAAAGTCAACTTACTTTTATCGCATAGTTTAAATTTATGAGGATAGTTTACATTTTTATCAATGCATTTACCCGCTTCCAAAAGCTTGGTCAGCTGACAATGTTCAACACACATCTGAAAGGTAAAAAGGAATAAAAAAATTCCATACATGTTTAAACAATTTCATCGAATTTGCATCTCATTTGAATTCTTTTCAAGGTTTACCTTAGAATTTTAAATGAAGAGAATAATGTAGGAGTAGGCAGTTGTTTTGGCTCAAGGGCCACTGTGAAAGCGGAGAATACCGGAGGGCGATATTTTAAAATGATTACATTCATTAATTTATTTAACTAATTTTCAATAGTTAAATTTGCATCTCAGCAAAGGTATAAAGTGTACCATAAAAATCAATTTTTTTTAAATTAAATAAAATAGTGTAAGTTTTTTATTCAATTTATATACTTACTGTGATAATCTATAGCTGCAAGCATGTTTAATTCAATTCCTACTATCAGTTCACACTCTCCCTATATAAATGTGTGTGTGTGTGTGTGTGTGTGTGTTTTGTGTGTGTGTGTGTGTGTGTGTGTGTGTGTGTGTGTGTGTGTGTGTGTGTGTGTGTGTGTGTGTGTGTGTGTGTGTGTGTGTGTGTGTGTAATATAGAAATAGATACTTATATTCGTAAATTTTAACATAGAATTGGGATGATGCAAACCGTCCCTATAGACTTGGCACCACCTCTGTATAGGGAGAAAGAACCAGTAGAATCCTGGAAAACACCACAAATCACACCTTTTGGGGGATTTCACTATTCGCTATCTCTTCCGACTTTCCCCATATAAATATTGTTGTTCCCCTAAGTCGGGGTATTTTCTCCTCTTTAAAAGTATTGTAACACGTTGTTCCAGTGTTTTCCCTATAAAGGAAACCCCGTACCATCAATAAAGACTGTCAATTCCATAGCTGTTGTAACTGAATCATTGAAATATGTCATATATATATATATATATATATATATATATATATATCTTATTCAAATTTTCAATCATAAATAAAATACTTTCTGTTCCTCCATTCAAGTTCAAATACATTTTTTAAACTAGTAGGGAATGTCACTGGATGTTAATACAGTTTTTTCAAATATTAATTCGTTAATTAAATTAAAAAAAGGAATAAGTAGCAACACACAAAAATAATAGTCCAACAGCATATATAGAAAGGAAAATCGTACGCTGTGTCCCAGTAGTGCAATGGATAGCGTTTTGGACTTTGAATCAAAGGCCGTGGGCTCGAATCCCACCAAGGATGGTCTAATTTCTGAGAATGGGATTTCTTTTTTCCTGTACTATTTTATAAGAATAATTAAATTTAATTAATGAATAAATAGCAACAAACAAAAACAAAAATAGTCCAACACACTATAAAAGAAAATAAAAAATTGCAAGGAAAATCGCTTTCTAATTTGTCACTTGATATTGTGACTGTGTCATATGTATATACATATTTATATTAATTGTAACTGTTCAATAAAAAGTAACTAGAATAAAATTTTTCTTTGTTGACCTTAGTAGGAATTGGCTTAATTTTTTTTCTGTATTCCTTTTTTTGGAATCGATTTACTGAGAGAAATATACCCTATTGAATTTTTCTACAATTTTCTTTTAATCAGGAGTGAGGTTTCTTATTTTAATTGTCAACACAGCTTACAAGTTAATATCAGCCAGTTTGCATCTATATTTACTCTTGTTGATCTTCATGTAGGAGCATTTTCATCTATTTGGTTTTCTGACTGTGTTGAAGGAAGGGGCACAAAAGACCCTTGGGACACTATTTACCCACCCCTTGAAATGATGACATGGTTTCATTGCATTTAGATATACATGTAACGATTCGAAGTAAGCATGCAGAACTTTTGGGAAAACAATTTCTTATTCCGACAGACCTCGAACACATCTTAGCAGGGAGACAAACCACCACCAACTGTTGTGACTTTTAATTGGATTGTATATTTATTCCTAAAACTGCTAAATCGTTAAATAGAAGCATTTTTCACAAAAGGAGAACATTTTGAAAAAAGATTATTCTAAGTTAATTTTTGCCAAAATATTGTATTTAAATAAATTTTTTGTCCAAATGTCCTTAAAACAATTTTATACATGTAGTCTAATCCAAGTGACTCTAAATATCATGAAAATTATCCATTTATGCGCTTTTTTAAAATCACGGTTCCGAACGTAGTCGGATACCTTAAATAAATAATATTTTTTTCGAATTCAATAAAAGATTAAATTATCATTTAAGAACTTAGTAAATACTCACCAAATGGTTCAATGGACCAGTTCCATTGTTTTCTTTCCACTGTTCTAAGTAGTCCAAGCATCTGGTGTCATAAGGAGGAGGTAAGAGCTCCTGCGTTTGCTGGAATAGGAAAATGTGAGATATTAATTTAAGATGAAAATTCGACTTTTTTTGTTCTATAAAATATTAATATCAAATAATTTTAACAATACAGGGTTTTTCATAATTTCCTTCCTGGTCTCGAAGAGCTATAGTAAAAAAAAGTCGAAACTAAGAACAGAACATCAGAAAGAATACAAAAACAGTTTAAGTTTTATTTACATCAGCGTTTCTCAAACTGTGGGGCGCGCCCCCTTGGAGGGCGTGATAACTCTACGAGAGGGGGACGCAAGCATATTGAAAGGTTGAAAACAAAAGATTATTTAAAAAATTATTAGTTTACTGAAAGTAAACAAACAAAATACTTTCTGATATATTAAAATATAAAACACACATTTACACTGATAAAATACACTTATAAATGAATCAGTACTGTATAATGTATTTTATTATTAATTTAAAAATACAAAATTAAGAACAAGTTTGATAATTACCAGTGACCCCATGGGCTTGTATTAACAATTATCTTGATAATTCGTACTTTTTATAGTGAATTCCTCCGATTAAAAGCGATTCGCTTCTCAGTGCCACCCTTTTTCACGTAGATGCACGTGATTTGAAGTTTTTTTGGGGGGGAAGGGGGAGGAGAAAAAGAATAAATAAGCAAATACTCTGAAATATGTAAATCCTTCACAAACACTGCCAAGAGCTTTTTATTGCATTTCAAAGCCTTCGACATAAGTGTATGGATATCAGAGCACAGAAAATATCGCACTTCAGAAAGACGTATATATACGCCCAGAAAATTAATGTTTTGGGTGAGTAAGACTTTTATATACGTCGGCGGCACATAAGAAGTTAAAGTCGTATTACAGCTTTAGTGTCAAAGTATAGTATTATTGTATTCAATCCATTGTTATTGTATGGAGGGGGCGCGATGAAAATGATGATTGAATATTGGGTCGCGAATATTGAAAGTTTGAGAAACACTGATTTACATACTTTACCAGCATTATATATGTGAAACCTTGGTTACACGGCATGCAGACCAGTTCCTGTCCCATTTTACTTAACATAGTACTATCAGCATTATTGACGGTCCTTGTTATTTTTTTGTGTTATCCGAAAACTTGGTCTCTTACGTAAAACCAAGTTATCATACCCCATTTGCCTCGTGATGCAGCAAAACTGCATGAAGGATTAATACGTGTTTAATGATGTTGACTAGAGTGTGGCAGGAACTGCAATATCATATTGATGCATGCTGTTTGATCAAAGGTTCACTCATAGAACACCTGTGAAGTATGTAAATATAACTTAAGGTATCCGACTACGTTCGGAACCGTGATTTTAAAAAACAGCATGCATGGATACTTTTAGTGATATTTAGTGTCACTTAGATTAGAATACATGTATAAAATTGTTTTAAGGACATTTTGACCAAAAAAATTATTTAAATACAATATTTCGGCAAAAAATTAACTTAGAATAACCTTTTTCAAAATTGTGTGAAAAATGCTTCTATCATAATATTTCGCCTGTATATAGCTCAGACCTCTGTACAGTGGCTCAACTATTATTTTTGAAAAATTCACATTATTTACAGAGTTACAACCCATTGAAGTAATTATCGGCGTTTTATTCTTATAAAATTTCTCCGTTGTTGTAAAACATGGATAAACTTACTTCTAAATTATATATTTCAAACGTTCTAGTTGAGCCTTTGTACAGAGGTCTGAGCTATAGACAGGCAAAATATTATTATAATTGAAGCATTTTTCGCAAATGGAGAATATTTTGAACATTTATCATTCTATGTTCATTTTTTGTTAAAATATTGTACTTAAATAATTTTTTACTGTAATACTATTCTTAAAACAATTTTATATACATTTTCTAATCTAAGTGACACTAAATATCATAAATATTATCCATTTATACGCTTTTGTAAAATCCCGGCGTTGAACGTAGTCGGATACCTTAAATTGTTTCTGTATTCTTTTAGATGTTCTTTTTTTGTTGTATTTGTCTTTGCTTTTTTTACTATAGCGCTTCAAAACCCTGGAGAGAATCATGAATAACCCTGTATATTGATATTCAGTAACGATAATGTACGATATTTAAAGTTATATCATGAAATTACACGGATTAACCCTCTCGCTGTCCATCCTGCGATTTCCACGGATAAACGTAGGGGTACATATGTATCACTACGCAGGCGAGAGGGTTAAAAATCCCTGAATATCTGAATTTTGAATTAAATTTCTATAGAGCAGTTGCTCCCAAACTATTTTAATCCGTGTGTACCCCTTTTTATAGTCAAAACTTGCCCATGGATCCCTTTTTACAGTCACAACTTTCCCGCAGATCCTTTTTATAGTCAAAACTTACCCGCAGATCCCTTTTTATAGTCAAAACTTGTCCATGGATTCCTTTTTATAATCAAAACTTGCCCACGGATCCTTTTTTATAGTCAAAACTTGCCCATGGATTCCTTTTTATAATCAAAACTTGCCCACGGATCCCTTTTTATAGTCAAAAATTGCCCATGGACCCCATTTTATAGTCAAAAATTGCCCATGGACCCTTATTTAAAGCCAAAACTTTCCCAAGTGAAAAAGCTACATGAATGCATAATATAAAAATTACAAATTTAAAAAAATTTTGCTGAAGAAAATTTTTTATTGAAATTATAACTTTTGTTTAAGATAAAATGAAAAAAAATTAATGACTTGCATAAACTTAATGAGATGTCATGAGAGCATTTATATCCATCTGAATGTTCTCGAGTTGCAACCGCAAATCCCCACAAGCACTAGTTTATAGCCCGGTGTTTTTTTTTTCCTTTTTGTGTAAAGGTTTTTATGGCATTGAATCCACCTTCTACCAAACTGAAAGACGGGAAAGTAGTCAACTTCTGTACAATAACCCGTAATGCAAGATATAAAACTGAAATCTGTTTTTGCAACCAGAATGTGTGGTATATTTGTTCAAACACATTGGTTTAAGTCCCTCATTTACGGATATTTCAATAAGATGCTCCTGTACTAGTATGGATTCATCTATATTTGAAATCTGAGTTAGCCCACACGCAAAGGGACTCAACATCCAGTCGGGAATATTCAAGTGAATTATTTTTATTTATTTAAATTTCCCTAAAAATAATAAAAAAAATGGATCAATTTTTTTTAAAATTTTATATTAAACCTTGCGTGGACCACCTGAAGTTATTTAGGGACATCCAAATCAATTTTAATTCTTTAAGACTCCTGAATAATACGGGACCCCTAAGGGTCTGTAGGGACCACTTTGAGACCCACTGCTATAGAGCTAAGACAAATCGTAAAACAAAGGACTGCATCCTTATAATGCAGAGAGATTTATAAAAATTTATTGTAGTCTCATTGTCCTGCAGATTTATTGATTATTATTTAACGCTTTTCTTTGATGCCACAAGAAGACTATTTGCGACAGACCTCGTGCGCTTCAGCCTCGGTCTTGTGACGAGGAGCCTTAGCTAGTACCTTACTCTGTTAGTTTCTACACCTCGTTAGAGGGAGAACTTTAAGGTTCGATAGATTAAGCTTGCATTAGCTGCTCTAAGATTAGATGAATATTGACACCAGAACTCGATTTTACGATTCGACTGGAAGAGCACTAGTTAGGATACCGATCATGGCCATCTGGCTTGACAAACTCAATTACTGATTAACAAACTCTATGAAATGCTATGTATAAAATTCTATGTGTTTAGTGTTTATTTTAAAAGAAGATAATGTGTTATTGCTTAATTGCGAAATAAGCATATTTCAAAACCACTTTTCAACGAGTAAAAGTGTGCATTACATTTCAAAAGGTTTCCAATACTGTGTATCATTTTGAAAAGTATTTGTGTTTAGATTTTCAAATTACGCTTTTCATTTCACAGAGAATAGATTTGAGGTTTTAGCATGAAATGTACATTGTGTATAAACTCAGATCTGAAATTTTCACATTTTCTTGTTTCCTTTCTAAAGAAATTACGGAAAAATTAAAGTAGATCAATATACAATAGCGCATTGAAAAGAATCAACAAATAGTTATTACGAAAAATTACCTCACCACAGATCAAGGTTCTATTCCCGAGCTGGGAAAGGTCTACTCAGCTTTTCATCCCTTTCAGTGGGAAGATAGATGAGTAACAAACTTGCTTGGGGACTAAACACTGGGAGTTTCACGCCAGGCTGACCTCCTGACCGAAAGATCTGCTCAAGCCCCTCAGCACTCAAGATCCGTTAACTTGTGCAAAAAAAATGTTTAGTTCCAAATATTTATCAGTAGAACGTGTGACCACCTCTGTTGGAGGTGTAAGTTCGACAGAGACGATTGATATCTGCAAGTAGGCCATCAATCGTACTTTGCGGGATCTGTGTCCTTTCTCAAATAAGACATATCAAGTCATTAAGATTTCGGGAAGATTGCACAGAACAAAATTACGTCTCCCGAACGTGTTCCAGTTTTATTGAGTTCAAGTAGGGCAAACATTCTGCCCATATTATTCAAAGTATTGTTCCATATATTAGTTGGCAATGAGAGCTCTATGTACTCTTGCGTTATAGTTCATAAACATGGCAGTAGAACCTATGGCTGCAAGTTACGGATGAACAAATGGGTTGAGGAATACATTACGATAAATAACTTATGTTACTGAAACAGGACGAAAGACGTAAAGATAAGCTCAACCACTGACTGATAACCTTGCTTAAACCATACCACCAGTACGTCTGCAGCTGTGTTTTTCAGTGATATTGGGAGATTTAGATTATTTTCCTGGAATTCTCCAGATCCGCATCCGTCGGAAATAAATGTTTATCGGTGAACAAAATACATTGGCAGATTGCTGTGATGCCCAATATATTTTATTCAAAGAGCATTGAACAAAGCTCTTCTGTGAGACGGTGTCAATAGCTCTCGAACTATGGTTATTTGTTTTGTATACAGAGGATTTTCATGCAGTTTGTTGGGACATCACTAGTTCTGATGACGTCACAATTCTCGAAGAATGGTGACGAGTTGAATTCGTTAGATAACGACACTCTTTAACATACCGATAACGCTTGTCGCGCAGCAATTCAACCCTAAGACGTTCACCACTAGACCTTCGTGACACTGTATATTCATTTTGTTGGCAATTCCACAAACGGCTGATGATCGAACAGTTAC
>BMAV01015862.1:0-59083 GCA_019973955.1 Trichonephila inaurata madagascariensis
GAGTTTGTAACAGTAATACGTTTGCATTTTATTTTTTTTTTTTTTTGCCCCCTTTTTTTTTGCCCCCCTAGCCGTGCCTCCTTTTTAAAAAAAACCCTTTGCCCCACTCACTTGCGGCAAGAAACGTTGGAAATGAGAGACTTTACCATTGGAACGGATGCCGAAAAACTTTTTCTATCAACTGATTTTTTGCTCACCTAAAAAATTTTGGTACCTGGGAATAAAAATTATCATTCCCCAACTACAAAAAAAAATTCCGGGAGAGGGTGGATGGTTTGGTGACATATTTTTTAACACCGTCTTCCAGGGTTTTAAAAATTTTTTTTGCTGTAAATCACGAATAAAAGGGGGACTTAAAAAAGTACAAACACTTTTATATAAATTAAATTTCAAAAAAAAATTTTAAAAAAAAGATTTGTTTGGGAAATGAATACCCGAGATCGAGAGATTTGACCGGGGAAAAATTTGGGAACTCTATCTCTTTTCCCAAAGGGAAAAAAAAAAGGTTAATGTCTTATATTACATGCATCTTTTATAGCTCTCACGGGTCTTAATATACCATTCGGGTGTCGTCCTTGATTTTTAAAATCGACCAGTCCATAAACCCACGTGCAGATTTAGAATAAAATTTAAATTTAAATTTTCCCCTTTCCCATCCATTACCGCAAATTAATGATCCAATCCGTGAAGATTTACTTAACACTTAAAAAAACTCGTTAAAAATTAATGACACCGAAAATACTTTTCATTACATCAGTGATGTGCTGCCTCTTCCCGTCATTAATAAGGACCTTTCAAAAATTACGAAATGTAAAAAAAAATTATGTAAATTATAAAACTTTTCGGGTACTCTGTTATTATCGACGTTAGATTAAAGCAATGCGTATAAACGAATATGAAATTTTAAGCTAAAACTTTGTTAAACAAAATTTACTTGTAAAAACAAAATGTAAAATATATTGTACGCAGACTTGCTTCTTTATATCCTGTTACTCATGGCTTATTTATTTATACTTTGTATCTTTTTTTCCGAAAAAATTTTCTATCTGCAATAAAAATTTCAAAATTAAAAAGAAAGGTTGTAAGACGTAAAAATATACTTTTATATTCCCTTTTTAAATCAAAAAACCATTTCAATATTCCGAAATTTTATTGTAATATCATATACAAAAGAAAAAAATCAACACAAATAATGGGAAAACTTAATCGTTAATTAAAAAAATAATTTCACATAAATAGAAGAAAATCAATGAAGTAAAAAACATGATTCTATGCAAATAATAAACAGTAGCAGGCCGAGGTCAGCTTTTAAGCAGATTTAAATTGTTTAACGGTCAATCACCCTTTACCGTCCCAAAAATTTTAAAAATATCTATTGTACTGTGGGCCCTGTAGCCTGTGGTTTAAAATCCAAAATCTTGGCGGTCGTGAGTGGAACTTAATGACGAACCCTGTGTAGAGAAAATCACGTTAAATATGCCCAGAAGATTATTCCAATTGCCGTGTTGCAGTTGTTTCTGAAAAGGGGTTGAAAAACTCAGATGCCACCCTCGTTACTTGACCGAGGTTTAAATGATGAAGTTCGTCCCTAATAGCCCGCGTGTTTTTTCTTGATCCAAAGACTTTCATTCTTTCGTTACATGGAACAGTTTGTTGTAGTTATCATGTCCTTCCCGAAGGGAAGGAATGAATGTTGCCAGAGCCTGTGAGACAGGTTGGACTTTTTTACGATAGATGGCGATCCCCCTATCTCCACTTCCACAATTTAGGCATGGAACTGGAAAGGGAAATATTCTCCAGCCCCCAGCACCAGTGGTTTCTGTAGCGACCACCCACTGATTTAACGAGCACGTAATCCGTGTGTAATCGGAGGGTATTTGGTGGCATCGGGCATCGAACCCAGGCCTTCCGGTCTGGAGTCTGCTAGGAGTCCGTGCTCTAACCACTAGGCTACCCAAGGCCCACATTGGAAACATTTTCTACTACGACATTCGGCTGCCATGTCCATCTTACACAATGTATTTTTACCATTTCTCGGCTTTTTTATGATTTCAAGTAATTAAAAGACCATTTGTGGTGGAATTTTATGCAAAAAGAGAACGTCCTTTTGTACTGAGCAACCCCCTTCAGTTTATTAAAGAAAAGAATGAGAATGTATTTAAAAAATAATTTGCAAAGATATTACGTGAGCTCACTCACAATCTGTAATATGTTTGTTCGTCGGGGTTCGCTCACATTGTAAAAATGGTTTTTAAAACAAGAATTCAATAATCACAAGCTAATAATTTGTTTGGTGGGCTTATGGTACATTTTTGGGGTAACATATGTCTGCTTGCTTTTTTTTTGTTTCTTTTCTTGCAACATCTCATAAAAATAAATTTTTTAAAAGGATGATAAATGTTTGAAAATTTTCATGTGTTTCTGGGCCCCACAAGTCCCAATAAAGCTATGCGTCTTAACACGTCTATAAGCAACGTCGATGAAAAACAGATAGATCTAACTGTTACACGTTAGATTTCAAGATAACCCCAATATAACGAGTGTAACAGGTGAAGATAAAAGAATGAAGAAAAGCAAGGCAACCGAAACCATTCAGACGTATAACGCCCGTCAAAAATGCTTTGGGAAATTAATTGCTCGTTGTCGACAAGGAACAATTACAATTAAGCGACAATAGAGTCGAAGGAGAGGGGAAAAAATGCTTGTTCGTTAATGTTTTCGGGCTTCTTAAGTTTTCAAAGGTACGCTAAAACACGGCTAATGTGCCTCGTAAATCGGAGAACTGTGGTTAGAATTACGAAATCAACATCTGAGCAAACTTCAACGCCACTCTAAAATGAGGCCTTTGAGACTGCGCCAGCTTTGCTTTGCACTCACTCCATCCTTTGACGCAAATGTCTTACTGAACCGCTCCCAGATTCACAAACTAGCAATTCACTCAGCTCTGGCAAGTATTAGCCGCTAAAAATATATAACTGGCGCTAAAATCGTAAGCGTTGCTTTCAATTAACATAACTCGGTATCTATATATAATGAATGGATAATGTACCCTTAAATCAAGGTCAAGTGAGTGAGTGAAGATTAATGTCGCACTTTTCAGCTACACGAGGGCTTTTGGCGACGGACCTCGTCATTTTGAACCATGGTCAAGTGACGTGGACGACACCTGGACTAGCACCCCCTCTTCTAACTACCACACCACACCAATGGGAGGATGTTTGAACTTTTGACAGATTTAATGTGCATCGCTCCCTACACGACGTATCTTTAGTGGTACTGGGCTCGAACTCATGACATGCCTGCCATTATCCTATATACCTTGACCAATGGGCTACCGCAGCCCGAGTCTGTTCCAGAGTCATGCATTTGAAACGTGATACCAATCAGTTAACTGTGGCTATTGAATGAGTGTTTATTTACGTCACACTGTAAAGTAATTAATACTTTTTTTTAAAAGAAAAGCAACATTTATGACTCGATTTGATTTTTTACTAACGCCACATTTTGAGTGAGTGAATATTAACGTCAGACTGTTTAGCTACTCGAGGGCTTTTGGCGACGGACCTCGACATTTTAAAACCATGATTAAGTGACGAGGACGACACCTGAACTGACACCACACTCTCATAATTATAACACCACATCTACGAGAGGACGTTTGAGCTCTCGATACATTTAACGTGCATCGCTCTCTTACATGGGGGAGCAGTGTAGCACAGCGAGAGAGTTAGAAAAGAAATCCATTCAAAGTGCAACTGCAAGAAAAGGGATTTTTTTCCCTTACGGGGGAAGGGAGAAAGAGAACTATTTCGGAATCGAATCCATTAAGTATCGGAATCAATGCAGGGGGTCAAGAGTTGAAGAATGTCCGTCTCAATCGATGCCGGGCATCGCGTGAGCATTCCTTAGACCTGACCGCACGCATTCTTACATCGATTGACCTCAACACCAGCGGGAAAAAAGTAAATATGTTTCGTATTTGTTGTTACATGTTCCGAGCAAATGAAAATCGTCTAAATAACCAGTAAGACCTAACAAAACCAGTAAGTCTCACACTTGAATAAGTATCAACTAAATATTAGTAATTTTCAAAGGGAAAAAAAGTCGTTAAGTCTCTCTTTTTTTTTTTTTACTTAATTAAAAAGAGATTTCTTTAATTAAAATCAGAAGATTATGCAAGGTACAGCAGAACCTGTTTTGTGCGGTCCTTTTTATGCGATTTGTTATGTACGATTTTATTTTTGTGCGATTTATTTTGGGTGATCTCTTTTTATGCGATATATGAAATTCAACGGCTTTGGCGCCACTGTAATGTTTTCTATCAATGCACATATATACACTTCAAGACGCTCTATGTTCATTGGTTATATATAAACAGTCTTCGTCAATGCACGCTCAATTGCTTTTCTCAACGCACTCGCAGCACGCGCTTGATTAAAGACAAAACTTTCAATGACACTGACGTCATCAATAATTTGATTGATTATGAAGACGGAAAAGATGAAGAAACCGAACCCTTTTTAAACAACCAGAATGCAATGTCCTTATTTTTAAAAGTAATAGAATTAAATAACAGGTTTGAAACGGAAAATGTGCGAATTCTACACTTATTCCAATACATTATTCCTGAATTAAAATTCTAGTGAGGTTTTTTAAAGTTTTATTACTGCACAAAAATTTTTAAATTTCGTAAGACACATTTCATTAGTAAACGCATCCATTAATTATGTGTATAAGTGTTCTTTTTTTTTTACCAGAAAAACAAAGACACATGTCGATAAAGTATTTGACAACACAAATTGCTGTCGTGTAGCGTCGTTAATAATTAATTAATCAATTTGACAGCTCAGACAACAGTTTAAAAATTGCTCTTGCCTCCTCTCAGTAAAGTAAAGATTATTAACTCTTTCTCATGGTAATAGTTGGAAGTATTATTTTTGTGTTAAAGTATCCGACTATATACGTTCGAAACCGTGATTTAAAAAAAAGATTATAAATGGATATTTTTTATATTTAATATCACTTGCATTAGAATATATGTATAAAATTGTTTTAAGAATACTATTAGAGTAAAAAATTATTTAAATGCATTATTTTGGTAACAAATTAACTTTGAATTACCTATTTTCAAAACATTCTCCTTTGATGAAAAATACTTCTATAATAATATTTTGCTCATATTAAGCTAAGCCTTTTCCAGAGGGCCTGAATTAGGATTTTTGAAATATTCACATTATTTTCAGAGTTACTACCAATTGAAATAATTATATATAGTAGTTTTTTTCTTAAAACTTCTCCACTCTGTTGTATTAAAATGTGGATAAATCCACTTCTAAGTTATATAATTTAAAAATCCGAGCTCAAACTCTGTGCAGAAGTCTGAGCTATATATAGGCAAAATATTATTATTATTAAAGCATTTCCCATAAAAGGAAAATGTTTTGAAAATAGGTAATCCTGTGTTCCTTTTTTGATAACATATTGCATTTAAAAAGTTTTTTACTATAATAATGTTTTTTAAAACAATTTTATGCATGTATTCTAATCTAAATGACACTAAATATCATAAAAATTATCCAATTATACGCTTTTGCAAAATATCAGTTCGGAACGTAGTCGAATGCCTTAATGTACACACGGTGAAAAATAACACACTTGTGAGTAACCTAAAACTTATTAGTACATGCGATTTTACTATCTGCTAGTTGAATGAAGAATACTACGGAGATAAATTATGAGACATTTGACAGCTCCATAGTAATTTGGCCTGTATTATTTTAACTCAGCAAAAAAGCTACTTCCTACTTTTGTAGTAATTGCAAATATAATTATTTAATGATAAATGTATAACTAATGCTTATTGCCCACACATAGAGTAATTCTAGGAAAGATGTCATGCGTCCGTTACCTTGACCGCTAGGCTACCGTGGCCATACGTTTTCCTTTGAAACTTGTAAATCTTGGACCTTTGGAGTGTTCGCTTAAATTTCAGATTATGACTTCCCGTTCTAAGAATGACATAATTTTAATATCTGGTATATAAAATAATTCATTTATATATAACCTTCATAAAATAAAATTGGCAAATGCATCAGTTTTTTGTTCATTTCCTGTTTGTCATTTATCCCAGTATTGCAATTAAAATACGAAAAAAAAAATTGGAGATATTTAGCTCACGAAATGCAGCATCTAACTTTCGCATGGTTTTTGGCGAGATTTCGAAGATGGTAGATAAGAGAGAGGGGAGGGGGAAGGGATCTGATTCATTGGGACTGAACTAGGAAGAGTGCTATCTTCATCTCTGTGGTTGCGACTCGTTAATTGCCCGGATGTAACATCCTCCTTTTGTTTCCATTCACTTCTCCGAAAGAGATTTCTCCTCGTTCCGAGAGCGATCGACATTCCGATGTCGCAAGCTCGACGACACCAGATATCACCTGACCCCCCTCCCCCTTTCATAAACTGTTTTCGCCAGTTGCTATGGACACTGGTCAACAATTGCCTCCGATTTCAAAACCCCATTTCATTGGTATTGGAAAGCGCCGGCCAATTTAATATCCGCGTTAAGCAAAGTTCCTCACTTCCCCGCTGAATGTTAAGTGGGGGCAGAGATTTTATTATTTCCAACACGCACACACATGTTATCGAGATGATCACTTGTCCTTTTAATTCAGAATTATTCGGTAGTAAATAGTTACCCCTGACATTTTTGTAATTTTAATGCAGTCACCGAAATTTTTAGTGAAATGTTCAAAAATAATATAGAAATAAAATGATATAAATCTTAAAAATTTTAACGAATTATGCTAAAACCTATAAAGCTTATTAAATATCATCTATGGGCAAAAAATGATGATTTTTTTTTGTACCATGTTTTTATTAACTCGCTTTCTTGTTTTTCCAGGTGGAATTTTGTAATTGATTTTAAAATGACTTCCCGATGATCCAGAGACTTGAAATGTGCACCATAGCTCAGAAGTGGATGACAATGCATTAAAATGTAAAAAATGAAGTTCTAGTCTCGAACCCGGGCCCCCGGAAGGGCTGGTATGTTTGTCCGGGTAAAATGTTTGTAATTGATTTTAACCTAACTTCCTAATGAGCTAGAGACTTGAAATTTGGACCACAGGCTCAGAAGTGGTGACAATACATGAAAATGTGAAAAAAGTCTTGAACACGAACCTTCAAAGAGGCGGGCCCCGTAATTCCGTAACTTACACGAACTTACACGAACAAAGACCACCTCTCGATAGCATTCGGGGTCGAGTTCGTCTTTCGTATTCAATTTCGTGGCTTTTGGGGTAAAGGGGACCCCAAAGGGTTTCCATTTTTTAATTAACTCGCTTTCAAAAATCGCTTTATTGACAATAGGCACTCTTTTGATCCTGTGAACACTTAACCAGTCAGCCTGCCAGCTAGGTGAAGAAAGCAGATGCAAATAGTCACACACGAAAACCTCTCGTTATTGTTTATTATTAAATGTTTGATGTATTGTAACCTGTGCTACAATTTGAACATCAGGGAGTTTGAATTTAGAAATGACGAATTAAAAGTTGGTTTGAACTAACCGCAATAGTAACTTCCCGATGAGCTAGAGACTTGAAATTTGGACCATAGCTCAGAAGTGGATGACAATGAATGAAATTGTAAAAAAAGTTCTGGTCTCGAACCCGGGCTCTAAAGAGTATTGAAGGTCTGTCCGGGTGTAATTTTGTAATTGATTTTAACCCTTTATCTACCGCATTATGATTAACTGCAGTTTTTTTCAAACACTACATTGAAAATTAAGGGATGTACATAAACAAAATACTCAACTTTGGGAAATTTAATCCGTTAGAGCTAATTAATTAGTTAAAGATATTCAACTTTAAAATTAATTATATACACTGTTTACTTAAAATAAATAGTCAAATCGTTTTCTAAGGTCTTCATTAACATACAAAACACAAATAAGACACTTAACTTTTGACATTAACTATTTTTTCAGAACAAAAATGATAATCTTTCGCAATCTGCAGAAAACGCAATTTCTGCTCTTAAACTATTCGCCTCCCCACTAAAATACTCATAATAGAATCCGTCTTGCCATATATCTGGGAAGAGAGGGTTTCAAAGAATATTCCTGCTAAGTATCGTCAGAGGTTTCGCAAAAATGGTTATTCTATGTAATTTTAAAGTGAGTGGTACAAGTACTAACTCGGTAGATAAAGGGTTAAGCTAATTTCGCGATCAGCTAGAAATTTGGACTATAGCGCAGCAGTGGATGACAATGCATGAAAATGTGAAAAAAGAAGGAAAAAAATTAAAAGGAGGAGAGAAAGATGAAGACGAAAACAAAAATTATGCCTTTTAGTCCATTATAAAAACATGGTACATTAAAAAAATTTTTAGATAATATACTTGTTTTAGAGTCAAGTTCAACACACATTTCCAAAATATATTATAACCGAGGATTTGGTGATTTGAGTAAAAATTTATATTTCTTTGTGAAGAAATTGCTTTCGAGGTGCCTCTACACGGGAGAAGTTAAAAAAATCACAATCAGTTTATTATTATGAAAAATGATACGAGCGAAAAAAAAACACGATTAAGAAATAAAGGAATTATTTTGTGGAACAATTGCAACATTTATCGGGTTTAGTAAATAAAAAAACAATTGCTTTTTCCTGTGTGTGTGTGTGTGTGTGTGTGTGTGTGTGTGTGTGTGTGTGTGTGTGTGATGGCGTAACGTTCCCCCTCGCAACCCCCGCATTGCGGGGTTCTAGGGGGCCCCAAAGCCTGCCTGCCGCCAAATACCTACCCTTTGTAAATGTAAAACCCAACATGGGGGCCCAAAACCGGACTTTACAGGGGGGGCAAATGTTCTCCGATACGCCACTGGGTGTAACATACATCCCCACATTTCGGGGAGGGGGCAAAGTCTGACTGACGCCAAGTATGTATTTGACCAATTTATAAAATATTAAAGGCGAAACCTGACTTTGCAGGGGGGGGCTTAGGGTTACGCCACTGCTAAAATGTTTCCTCATCTTCTTGAGTGAAAAAATATACTTATAGAATTTCTGACATCAAAAATCTAACGCTTCATTTTTTTTATTGAGCTGAAAATGTCAATTTAGTAATTTTTTACTAGTTAATATTTATAATTCAAATTTTAACATTAAATTAAAATAAATTAATGAGAAGAAAGAATTATGAATTAGAACAAATTTTTCCAAGAGAGTAAGTAGGAGGTTCTCTTCAATATTTGACTATCTTTTTTAGTGAAGAATTAAGTTTCATAAATCTGGCAATGTAGTTTAAATAGATGAACGAATGTTTACTTGTCTCTGTGTTGACAACTGTGAATTATAAATAAAAAAAAGTTTTAAAGAAATTTATAAAGCTGTATAATTATTTGAGTAAAAAGAAGTGAAATTACAAAAGTTTTGGAACCGTTTTTTGCGTACATTTTGAATAAAATATATGTAATTTCTTCAATTTGTTGGGGAAATTCGTGCCCTTGTTTTTTGTACTACTTTAATTTAGAACCCATTTGGAGTTATAATAATAAAAAAAATTTTCAAAATATTCAAAAGTGGAGGGGAGACAAATTTTCTCAAGTCAAAAATCCACATTTGATCAGACATTTAAAGACCTGATATTTAACAATGAAATTTATTTGTGCAAAATACATCAATTAAAAGTATTACCGCAGGTTTTTCTTTGAAATAATTAAATTGTTTTGCTTGATAACGTGTGTTAAAAAATAAGGATTTTAAAAATTTATGTTAAAAAAAACACATGCTGATACAGATCTGTGTTGATAACAGTAGGGAAATTCCTCATTCAACTGATAACGTACAATTCGAAATTCCTTTTAGGAAAACGTTTTTAGCACAGTTTTAGTATCTGTTGACAAACATAACCTTTGCATATCAGATCGGAATTCAACCTTTATTTGAGTTTATTAACAGTCCACTTAAACCAAGAGCAAATCCCTTTTATTGATCAAAACCAAACTCCACATTTTTAATAGAATAAAGCTAATCATGAGCCGATTGAACTGATTTGAAAACACGTACTTTTTGAGAAAAGATAACAGCCATGGTATCTCCTCAACGAATGATGCCTCCTGAACACGAACATGTGTTATTTTTTTATCATCTGCATGGAATTAAATAATCAAAAACGTTCCAGAATGGTGTTGAAAATGAAAATCGACCGAGCAAAATCGTACGGTCACCTGCATTGTACTCAAAGCCAAGGCCAACGACAGGCGTAAAAATCTAGCCCTTCGCCGCGATGAATTTCGTAGACCTTGATCTGATATTACTGTCGATCATGTGGTGTAAGTAACAATAACAACAAAATGCGAGTGTAAAAGTGCCTGACCTTTTGTGTAATGTTATGCACATGTTTTGTTACAACATTGGAAAAATGAACAATTTAACAGCTGGCTACAAATTTGTGTTAGAGGGGGGGGGATGGTTAAAATTAAATATGAGATGAAGATGGTAGCTTTGAAATTTATTTGGCAACAAATTTTCAAAATGGATCACCACACAAACTAAAAAAAATCTGAATCGTAAGGACTATACATAAAAAAAATAGTTTTTATAATAACACATCGTAACGAAATTCAAAAAATCACCAAGTTAATTGTATAACCAGCAAAAGGTTAGTTTAAAACTAAACTCAATTATTTGGGAATCAAAATATTCGCCTTCGAGTGTGGGTTTTTTAATTTACAATGCAAATTGAAGTTTCCGTTATGGTGCGCTAGCGGCAAAGAGATTAAATTGCGTGAAAAAAATAATAAACAAGAATAGATGATTGAAAAGGATTGCAAAATTTCAATAAATCGGAAATCTATCTATTTGGAATTGAAATGAAAGACTGGAACTGTTGGGCCGAAGGAGCTGGTTTCGCGAGCTTCTATTCAGTGGAGCGGCTGTCACAACAACTTCAGTGCTCAGGGACGAACAATACCGGCCAGCACTCATTCCCTTTGACTGTCAGTGAATCTCCCTGTCCGACGATATTAATTTCGGTCTTCGATGCTGGAGAGGAGGTGGGGGGACATCTAGATGCAACCTACACACGACCCGAATGGATTACGGAAAGAGATTCGACCTCCAACGGAGCCGATTGTTTCGGAACAATTAGACTCCGCTTCCGCGGAAGCTAATTCTGCTAAATGAATATGGGGATGAGAGAGGAATAGAATCGGAAAGAGCGTCAGGATATTTTAAAGCGGGCATTCGGTGAATAACGTAAATCAAATGAAATTCCATAAATTATTGAGCAAATATTATAGTTTGAAATTATGCATTGTACATTTATAAATTTAAAGAAAGTAAAATTTATTATCAAAATTATTAATGCACAGATTTTAATCCGCTCAAGCATACTTATTAGTATGCTTGTAAACTAGTTTACACACAGATTGGAGTGTTTTTCTTTATTTACCGCAAGAGAAGTATTTTGACTTCATGCAAAAAAAAAAAATTTGATCCTAATTCAGTGCTTTTCAAAGTTTCAGTATTTGTGACCCAATATTCAAATTATAATTTTTCATTACCCTCCATACAATAACAACGCATTTAATTCATTAATATTATACTTTGACGCTGAAGGTAATATAAGACTTTAACCTCTTAAGTGCCTCCAACGTAAATAAACGTCTCACTCGGCCAAAGCATTAATTGCACCCGACGTATATATACGTCTTTCCGAAAGTACAATCTTTTCTGTTCACCGCTATCCATAAAATTATTCCGATGGCTTTGAAAGGCAATGAAAGGACCTTGATAATGTTTGCGAAGGATTTACTTACTTCAGAGAAGGATTTGCTTATTTGTTCCTTTTCACCCACCCCAAATACATCACATATGCGCACCTACATGAAAATAGTTGGTATTGGGGAGCGAATCACGTAACTTTTAATCGGCAGTTAAGGGATTCATTATAATCTACAAATTATCAAGATAAGTGCCAATTTTTGTATATAATTTTATGTATGACAAGCCCATGAGGGTCATTGGTAATTATTAATTTTGTTCTTAACTCTTAGTATTGTTAAATTAATTATAAAAAAAATTGTGCAGCACTGATACATTTATATGCGTATTATATTAGCGTAAATGTGTGTTTTATTTTTTATTACGTCAAATATATTTTGTTTGTTTACTTTCAGTAAATTAATAATTTTTTAAAATAATCTTTTGTTTTCGACTTTTAATAGGCTCGCGCCCTCCTCGTAGAGTTATCACGCCCCCCAAGGGACTGCGCTCAACAGTTTGAGAAACGCTGTCCTAATTAGAAATTATAAGAGAACAAAATGTCAAATAAAAATATTTTTCAAAGAAATGCTCAGCTTAGAAACAAAAAGAGTCATAGATTTTAAAGACAAAACAATAATAATAATTTTACTAAAATTTCTCATAATTGTTTTTATTAACATATATAGGCATGTAAAACTAAGCTTGCATTTAATATAATCTAATGTTTGAAACAAAATATGAATGATCTCTTAAATCATAGAATAAAAAGTGTTACACACAAAAATATCGAAATCTGAGCATTTGTTACGAACGTTTGGTTCTATAACGTTAAAGAATTAAAAAAATGCTTTAAAGAATTCGAAGAACACTTTTTTATTCTATTAGGTTTAGCTTCGCTAACATAAAAACGTTGCAACTAGTCTGATGCCAAATACGGACTGTTGCCAAACCGGTAAATTGAAGGGTTACAAAGAAATTGTTTGATTTACAAGTATAAAAATAAAACAGTTAGTTTACAAAAAATACAAGATATACCAAAATCCGGCATAACGCGCACCTATATTTTCAAGCTGTTTTTTTTTTAATTTTTTTGGGATATTCCCCGTAAAACCCCCCCCTTTTTACGAAAAAATTTTAAAAAATGATGTGCAATTTTCTTATGTTTTGAAGTCATTATTTTTGGATGAATCATTTTCCCAGACTTTTTTTGAAACAATAGTATACTTCTAGAATTATACAATTTTTAAACGCAAAAAAGGGGGAGCCCAAAATCACCCCATGTGGTTGGATTTTTCCCACTCTTTTCTAAAAATTTTATTCCTTTTCTCCCTTTCATGTGTTTGGGGGCGGACGATTAATTTTGAAAAAAATTTGGGAATAAGCCTGAGACTTATTACGCTCGTGTCTGTAGTATATTCAATACTATGAATAATATGAATACGCTTCAAATAGCGAGATTGTAAGAAGCCCTGGTAAACGAAGCAAAACACAGTGCTGAGCAAGATCTAAGTAGATTCAATTTTCAAAAGATAATGGAAACGTTTGCAGCAAAAAGGATGTTTGATATTGGCAAACTTCATAAGGGAGTGAAAAATGAAATGACAATAATTAACATGTCAAAGAGAAATTTGCTTTAAGAAGGAGTAAAAAATGGCCTATTCTAGAAGAAAGTGTTGAGAACTGGGTCAAAAATCGCTTGAATGGATTCAAAAACAAGAAAATGTACGTTTATTCGCCTTTAAAATGGTCAAAGAATGCCTTTTCATGTTATCAACAATGAACGTTTATTAGAAATTTTTTTCTTTTAAACAGTTTTTCGACATGCAAGTCTAAATTTGTTTTAATACTCATTTTTTTTAAAACTCCCATTTTTATACTCGGCGTATAACGCGCACCCCTAAATTTCGATCTTGTTTTTTGTGTTAAAAGTGCGCGTTATACGCCTGATTTTACGGTAGTAAATTACAAATGCCTAAATAGAGATTATAACCTTTGTCACTCCATATCCCACATAACAATATTAACTGTAAATGCCTAAATACAAAATTTCGAAGTTCATCTTAAAAATTACTTCATGCCAACCCAATACATGCTGTTAATCATAATTCTTTCTTTTTCATTATATAAATGACTTTTCAAGGAATCTTAAATCTAGTGAATATATATATTTCTAAATTGTGCCGTTTGTGTAAATCTATCATCGCTTGAATCAAGACTTAAACTTATTTATCTCTATCATTAGTTAACACATCGACCATGAAAGAATAGCCTTCACGATAAATGAATTCATTTTATTAAAAAGAGAAAGTGAGTGAGAGTGAGTGAACATTATATATATATATATATATATATATATATATATATATATATATATATATATAAACGTTACACTACTCGAGGCTTTTGGCGACGGACATGACCTGAACCATGGTCAAGTGACGAGGATTGCATTTCAGGGATGAGATGCACTTCATCTATCGAGGCTCAGTGTCAACCTGTAGGTGTGGTGTGGTAGTTAGGAGAGGGGATATCAGCTAAAGTATCGTCTTCGTCACTTAAGGTATCCGACTACGTTCGGAACCGTGATTTTGCAAAAGCGTATAAATGGATAATATTTATGATATTTAGTGTCACTTAGATTAGAAAATGTACATAAAATTGTTTTAAGAATAGCATTACAATAAAAAATTATTTAAGTACAATATTTTGACAAAAAATGAACATTGAATGGCCTATTTTCAAAATATTCTCCTTTTGCGCGAAAAGTGCTTCTATTATAATAATATTTTGCCTGTATATACCTCAGACCTCTCTACAAAGGCTCAACTAGAATTTTTGAAATATATAAATTAGAAGTGGGTTTATATCCATGTTTTACGACAACAGAGGGGAGAAATTTTAAGAAAAAAACGCCGATCATTATTTCAATGGGTTGTAACTCTGAAAATAGTGGGAATTTTTCAAAAATCCTAGTTGAGCCTCTGTACAGAGGTCTGAGCTGAGCTATATACAGGCAAAATATTATTATAATAGAAGCATTTTTTACAAAAGGAGAACATTTTGAAAAAAAAGGTTATTCTAAGTTAATTTTATGCCGAAATATTGTATTTAAATAATTTTTTTTGTCAAAATGTCCTTAAAACAATTTTATACATGTATTCTAATCTAAATGACACTAAATATCATGAAAATTATCCATTTATGCTCTTTTTTTAAAATCACGATTCCGAACGGATACCTTAACTGAGGTTCAAAATTACGACATCCATCGCCCATATCCCTCGTGATGCTTCATAGTGCGACGGTGATATAACTCTCTCGCGCGCGCAAATGAAGCTAAAAATTTAAGACAATAGAGTCCACATCTGACTCTTGATTTCGATTTCCCGTTCCCATCTTCCATGCGCCTCGTTCGACTCGCGAGCACCAAAAGAAAGGTCTCCACCTTTCCACTAATGTGCTGCGCGGCATCATCATTTTCCGCTAAGCGGATGAGATTTTTTTCTCTCTCTCTCCTGCCGCTCGTTCGACAAGGAAAGACATCTGTTTTGTAAAAGCGAAAAAGGAGAAATGAAAGAAAAAAAATGGTAACTTTACATTAAATTTTCAGAAACTACTTATCTTCCTCGTCATTATTATCACCCCACCCTCCTGTTCTTGGCAAGCCTTTCTTAATCTGAAAGAGGAGGGGGGAGTAGGGGCAGAAACTGCGATTTAATCTTCGGCACTGTGAAGAGTTAGAGACGTTTTTTTTAAACCTCTTAGCTCTGAAGCCACGACGCTTTATATTTAATTCTGGAACAAAGAGGTAAAGGGGGGGTGAGGACGATAAGAAAAATCAACTTCTCTCTCTCTTTCTTGAAAGAAAAAAAGAATTTTAACAAGCGAAGGTGTTTGGCACCGCCACGCTCTGAATCGATTTGGGAGGAGGGGGATAAAAGAAGTAGGTTGAAAGGGGATAAGTGTATTTTGTTTTTATCGATGCGTTGATACATATTTCATGAGTGTCTTGGAACAGAATCTTTATGGATGAGGTTACGGGATGTCGCGGAACATTTTGAGTTCTCTCATTCATCGCGGGAAACAACAAGGAGGAAGACAAGTGTCGTCAGAAAACAAAGGTTCGAACGACGAAATTCACAGTAGTGCGTTTGGAAAATGGCTCTTGGTTCTGGAGGAAAATTCAGCACACTGAAAGTGCATTGTTGAATTAAAGGTCACGTTGTAAAACACTTCACCCTAGCATCTTATATACAATGGTGCCCAAAATTGTGGACAGTTGAAAATGTTTCTGCTTTTTTTTAATTTGTTATATTAGTTTTATGGTTATAGAAAATGTTACGTTTCGCAAAAAGCAAAATCTTATACATCATTTTAAGGTATCCGACTACGTTCGAAGCCATGATTTTGCTAAAGCGTACAAACGAATATTTCTTTTGATATTTAGTGCCACTTAGAGAAAATACACGTATAAAATTAATTTAAGAATATTATTATAATAAAAAATTATTTAAATGCAATATTTTGACAAAAATGAACTTAAATTACCTATTTCAAAACAATATCCTTTTATGAAAAATGCTTCTGTAGATACTATTTTGTATATACACTGGTGTGCAAAACTTAAGCAACAATGTACAAATTTAGCAGATAGCCATGAAATTGCAGAAAGGAGGTCGGAGATCAGTAGGGGAACACGTAAGTCAGTAGAAACGTCATGCGTAGCAAATATCAGGAACAAAACGTCAGAAGCGATGTGAGCGTACGCAAAACGCGTGATGTCGGCGAGCGCTGCTCAACAGTGGGGAATGAAAGAAGGACGGAGATGCAATTCCATTTCTCTCCAAGTGCCAGTGGGGTCAGTTCTGAAATATGGCTAAAAAAGAAATCATCGGATGACTCACAGTGGAAGAATGACCCGGAAAGCTGGAGGAGGGGCGTACAGTCACCGAGTGTGCTGCAGAGTTCAGAATCAACAAAATGTCGTTTCGCGCGCTTGGAAAGCGTTCCAAACCACAGGCACAGCTGTTAGAAGGTTGGTTGTGGCCGCCCGGGGACGACAACTGCAGGGGATGACCGATATATCATCCTGCAGGCGAAAAATTCGACAGCAGTCAGCAAACGCCATTGCCCCAGAAACTCTGTACAGCAACAGGTCGGCAAGTGTAGAGGGTTTACTGTGGCCAGACGCCTTCAAAAAGGGGCCTGTTCCCCGCCGTCCTGAACGCTGCTTCCGTTGAAAGATGGCCACCGAAGCCACCGTTTACAGTGGGACAGAAGCACAAAACTGGACCTGATCAAGTCGTGTTCTCTTTACGGATGAGGTCGGTTCAGTACCAAAACGATTCTCAACGCTTTTTGATTTGGAGAGATCGGGCCCCAGTTTTATCCCAGTAACATCAAGGAAGAACATCGTTACGGTGGTCCTGGAGTTCTTGTCTGGGTGAGATTATGCTGAACGCAGAACGGCTTCCCATTTTCGACAGAGGTTCTGTAACCGGGATCGCTTGTGAGGAGGGTACTTTCTTCCCCATCTATCTTTTCTGAGGGTGATTGGCCCAGACTTCATCTTTATGGATGACAATGCACTGCCACATCGCACTCTTGCTGTTGAGGGCTGCTGGAAAATGAAGATATCACTCGAATGGATTGGCCAGCGTGCTCCAGATTTAATCCCATCGAACATTTTGTGGGATGCTTTGGGGAGACGTATTTCCACCGCTCACATTATCCGGGTACAACCAACAACTCAAACAGATGTTGATTGAGGAAGGGGCACCCCCTCCCCAAGAAATGTTGCACCAGCTGGCTGAGTATGCGGAGGGGTGCAAAAAAACCAGTAGTAAGGGGAGGGCATATACCATATTAAGGAACATCTGCTTGTTGTTTTTCCGTTAAATGACAATCAAGTCACGATACTATGCGTTAAATGCTTTTTTTTTTGTTTGATTCCATACCGTAGCGTTGTATTCCTTTTCAGCGCCGATGTTTCGTCATCCTTACGTACATAATACTCTCCCTCACAAATTTCATTTTCTCGATGATTTTTCGTGGGGGAATAAACCCACCTGTTGCTTAATTTTTTGCCCCGTGTATATAGTTAAGAGACTGCTCCAAAGAGCCTGAATTAGGAGTTTTGAAAGATTCACATTACTTTCAGAGTTATTACCAACTGAAATAGTAAACGGAGTTTTTGTTAAAATTTCTCCCCTTTGATATACTCTAATATAGAGATAAATCCACTTCTAAGTTATATAGTTCAAAAATCCTAATTCAGGCTCTGTACAGAGAGGTCTGCACTATATATAGGCAAATTATCATCATTATAGAAGTATATTCTATAAAAGGAGAATGTTTAGAAAATAGGTAATTCTATGTCATTTTTCCAAAATGTTGCATTTAAATAATTTTTAAAATGTTTTAAAACAATTTTATACGTGTATTCTAAAAGGGGAAAATTTTTTTAAAAAATTCGTTTGTGCGCTTTTTAAAATCGCGCTTCCCAACTGTAGGATACCAAAAAAGGGTTTATAATACTGAATTCAATACAAAAAAAAAAAATTTTAACCAAAATAGGTTAAGTTTTTAAAAACTATTGATATATATTAGATATTGATAACAGCAATGAGTTAACGATTTGTAGGGTGCGTTTATATTTTTTTTTACAGCTTCCCTCAATGTTTCATTGGCGACAATAGTTTTAAACTCTTCCTTTTTATTATATGATGCCAGAAAATAATTGATCCTCAATTGGGTTTCCCTTTAATTCAAAAAAGGGGCCAAGATGATCAAGGGCTCCAATTTTAAGGGGTTCCCCTTTGGACAAAAATTTTTAAACGGAACAAGTTTTTTGATATTTTTGGGGGCGGATTTTTTTTCCCGACCTGGGCCAAAAAAATTTTGTACAAAAAACACTCTTCCGATAATTTTTTTTGCGGAAAGGAGCAGGGGTCCTACTAAAAAAAAAAGCATTGTTGGGGAAAAATGTCCCTGATGGAAGGTAAAATTTGGGTTTTAGAATAGTGTCAAGAATTTTCTGGCATTCAGTGTCCCATCGATGGCATGAAGGCGATCTACCATTCCGATATGCTGACCAAATCATAAAACATGGGGTACTTCACGTTGTTGGATGCAAACAGGATGTAGTTTTCTCCTATTCTGTCTTTTCTTAAATATAATAGTTATTGCAGCTTAACATTTTTTTCTGTTGAAAAATTTTTAAATTTTGATTTGTTTGAATTCACTTTTAAATTTTCTTTAAAATGATATGCCGACTTTCATTTTGTGAGACGTAACATTTTCTATAAGCAAAAAACTCAAACTCAGTGGCCCCGGCCCATGAGGGCCAGAGCCTACTGGCCCATCTCGTATATGGGGACTTTGGGCACTGGGTGCATGAGCGATGTTCCTATCAAGTGATCGTCTAAAGCAAGCCCCCCAGTGTTTAAGCCCCCAAAAAAGCTTGGACTCATTTATCGCCCCTTTGCAGTAGGGTTAAAAGGCGAATCACCCCTAGCCCAGGAATAAAACCCCGGACTTGTGGTGTGGAAGCGTGATATGCACCACTCGACCTTGGATTTTTTTCTATAAGAAACAGATTTAAAAAAACGCAAAATTTTCAAAAGTGTACAATTTTAGTCACCACTTTGATCAAAAGTATTATTCCCGTTAATATTCAAAAAAGAAATTAATTGTTTTATCTATTACTCTAAATAACTGTTTTTAATATCGCAAAAAATTCATTCCCCTTTTTACACTTTCTCAAAAAACCAACTCTAAGCATAAGCATCCCTCTACAACTCTCATATTCTACTCTCTTTTTTTATCGCTCCCCCCTCTCCATCCCCCTTCTCTTGGGGATATGACCCATGGAGCCTAGAATCAAACCCCATGACATGGTTTTAAGTCTCACTGAAAAACCGCTGTGTAGAACAGGGGGGGGCAGACTTTTCCCGGGCGCGATCTACTTCTAATTTTTCAACGTTGCGGCCCCCCAATGTCAGTGGGCAAACAAAAGGGGGACACTGGTACGGACCGTCCCCCTCAGCGCTTGATTTTACCGATTGATTTTAGTTCCATGTATACAGTATGATAAACTTAAGTAATTTTATTAGTAATTTTTAATTTAAAAGGGTATTTATTTATAATTTATTTTTACTGTTTTCCCCCACAATTCTACAAAATTAAAAAAAATATGTTTGGCTGCGTAAATTGGTATGACACAAAATGGTGACTTTCGACCCTCGAAACACTACACCCCTTGAAAAATTTTGTGTAAGCCCCGCGTGTGGTGGGGTCATGATATTTAATATAAATAAATTAAATACAGAATATGTACTTTCAGAACTAAAAATTTTAAAAAAAAATTTCTTTTAAAAAACTAACACTTTTAAAACTGCGTTTAAGGTGTATCCGACTACCCCAAAATAAAGATTTTTTTAAAAAATTTACAAATTTATATATAACACACAAATATACAAATATATATACAAATTTATTTAATACCCCAATTTATTAGTTTTGAAAAATACCAATTTTTTTATTTTCCATTCACTAGAACAAAACCAAAAAAGTTTTTTTTAGTAGAAGCAGATGCCATAATTTTTACTTTTGGATATCAAATTTTAAAACGCTTTTTTTACCCAAAATGGGGGGGCCCAAAGGGGGAAAAAGTGATTGCCCCCAAAAAGTTTTTTAAAAAAAATTTTTGCTAAAAAACTTTTTTTTTTGGCTTTTTGGTTAATAGTGGAAGTTTTTTAAACCTTCAGATTTATCAATCCCCGTTTTATTAAAAAATTTTAAAAGTTCTTTTATTGAATTTAATCCCCTTTTTTTTTTTTAAGCAATTTCACATAAAAAACTAAGAAAAAAGTGCAAAAAAGTTTTTTTTTTTAAAAATTAAAATATCTCTTACCCAAAAAAGGTCTTTTCCCAAACTTGAATAACAAAGTAACACACTTAAAAAATTTGGGAAAATTTTGCCCAAAAAATTTTTTGTTCAGAGGGGGTCCTGTTTATGTAATTTTGGAAATTTTTCCCCTTTTTTTTCCCATTTTAAAATAAAAATTTTTTTTTAAAACCTTTTCAATTTTGGGATTTTCCCTCAAAATATACTAAATAAATTTTAAAAATCACAAAAATGTGCGTATCTCCTTTTTTAAAAAAAAGTTGCCCAAAGTAGTCGGAAAATTTAAAAACAAAACGAAAAAAAATAAAAAACAAAATTTTAATATTAGCTAAAATTTTATTAATAATAATATCAAATGATACATTTACTATAAAAAACAATTCAATAAGTAAAAAAAACATTTTTTTTAAAAGGTTTTTATTAGTTAAGGTTAAGTTATTTTTTCGTTGTTATAGTCAGGGTGAAGACTTAAAGTCTGCAAAATTTCGGCCAATCTTAAATTTTTCCGTTTTTATAATTACAAAGGCAAAAAATTTTCCCAAGGGGGTTCCCCCAAAAAAATTTGGGGACCCAAACCGGTCGATCCGATCGACGTAATGGAGGGTTTTTAAACTAATTTTGAAATGAATTTTTTGTTACCTAATTTTTAGCAAAAATTTTTTCTTTTTTCTCAGAAAAACCTCGTATTAAAAAAAAATTTCCCAAAAGTGAGTTTTTCTGCATTTGCGCACTTAAAACCCGCATTCTAAAGGGTTTTTGGGGTCGACACAGGGAATGGAAAACCACCCTGGCCCCTTTTTATTGGGGATTTTTTTTGGGGTTTGGGGGCTGGGTTTTTACTTCAAATATTGGGGAAAAAATAGAATGGCTGAAAACAAAAACCAATCTCTAAAGAGCCCTCC
Source organism: Trichonephila inaurata madagascariensis (assembly GCA_019973955.1). Classification (NCBI taxonomy): domain Eukaryota; kingdom Metazoa; phylum Arthropoda; class Arachnida; order Araneae; family Nephilidae; genus Trichonephila; species Trichonephila inaurata. Next base: position 21,576 of record BMAV01015862.1, read on the forward strand.
TTGCCATGGAAACCTTTTTTCCATCCCGTCTTCGTTCCCGGGGGGGTTTGTTTTATAAGAAATATTTTTTCTTTCGGGATTTTTCCCGAAACGACGTGCCCCGATTTTAAAAGGGCCCCCAGATTCGAAGATAAAACCTGTGGGTTGCCAGAAACGTTAAAACCCTTTTTAAAAATTTTCCAGTTAAAAAAAAAAACAGTTTAAATAACTTTTTTTTCAGATTGGGCCTGTTGCATAAAGGGGCAAAAATGCGAATAAGAAAAAAAAATTTTGGGGGTTTATACATTGATTTTTTTTTCATGTTACATTTATAAGAGCTCAACCCCGGGGAGCTTTTGGGGACTTTAATTATTTTTTTAATTATATTATTTTATTCTGAAACAGATTTTTATCAAAACCAATATTCCAACTCAGTCATAAAGATGGAAAAACGACAATTTTCGACAAACATAAAATTCGAACATTCAAAGACAAACAAAATTGGGAACTATGAATTCCATTTTTTCAATGTATTCTGAAAATGCAATTTAAATTTTTTTTTTAAAAATTTGATTGATTGATTATTTTGGGTGACGACCTCGAAAGGGTGACAAATGAGGTTTTTCAGGGACATCAGGACTCGAACCCTGGTTTTACAACACGATTTCGCAAACCTGACTCAGTTTGCGGCCTTTTTGCATAAAACCCCTTTTTAAAAAATCCCCAAAAGGGAATTTTTCCCCTTCAAAACGTATTTAGGGGGAAATTGACGGAATTTATTGGGTATTCTCGGTAGATGATGTTTTTAAAAAAAAAAATTGAACAATTGAGGAAAAATATATATTTGATGTTTGTGCGCTTACTTTTTAAATTTTGATGCTTATTTTTTTTAATTTTGAGATTAGATAAAACCCCCATCTTTTTTTAAAAAGTTTTTTGGGCCCAAAAGTCGTGACCTCTATGTAACGGGGAATCTCTAAATCTTGGAAATAAAAATTCGTTATATGGAAAATTCTTTTATAGAGGTTCATCTTTTAAAAATACTTATATAAACTACATAAGACAAAATTTTTAAAATTTATAAAAAAACTATATATTAAAAAATAATTAAACCTTTTTTTAAATTAAAAATTTTGGTTTTTTATATGTATTTTTTATATCAAAAAAAAAAAAGGAAAACAACTGTGCAAGGAAAACAAGAAAAAAAAGTTGAGGGAAAATACTGCATTTTTTAACATTAAAAAATAATTTCAAATTAAAAAATTTAAAGAATTTTTTAAAGGGCATTTTTTTAATTTAAAAACATACAAGTAACTTTAAATGTAATTTTTTTTTTATAACAGGGAGATTCTAAACATACACTACCACATGCGTCCCAAAATTTAATTACTAATAAAAAACTGTTAATTTTTTTTGGGGGGGTTTTTTTTTGAAAAATGCTTTTTTTTCCCCTAATATATGCGCCTTTTCATTTTTGTTTTGAACCCTTATTCCCCCTTTTTAACACCATAAAAAGTGGGGAAAAAAAGAATAACTTTTAAAAAGTTTCAGAAATACTTAAAAATAGAGGGGAAAAAAAAATCCCAAGAAAAAAATTTGTTATATAGAAAATACACTTCGCTTTTTTGGGGGTTTTTTTTAAAAGAAAAACGTAAAAAAGTTCTTGGTTCCCGGGAAAAAAATTCGCTGTATTTGAAAAAATTCCCCAATATAGGGGGGCTCGTTATAGGGAAGGGTTTGGGCTGTATATGGTTTTTTGTTTAATATTTAGATGAAAATCGTGTAATTTTTTAATAAATTTTCATTTCTAAAAAATAACTTTTCTGGTTTTTTTTATAAAAGTTTTTCCAAAAAAATCAACATAAATACATACAATAAACGATTATAAGTAATTTTCACTTGTCAAAAGAAATAATATTTATTTTGCTATAAAAAATTATTTTTAAAAAATGATAAATGGAGGATATTATGGAATAGTCCAGTAATTTGGAATAAGTGGTTTAAACCACTGAAAAACTAATTAACACTTCAAAAAGCATTGCTATTTTTAACTTTAAAATCCATATATTTAAGAATACGTAAAAGTCATTCCTGTTTCGCATTTATTAGCAAAAGTCATAGTCCACACACATTATAGTCAAGGGGTGCCCACAGAAAACAATTGAAGCATTGAATCCACATTTTCCCTCGTCGATCTTGGGAGAACTTTCCGTTACAGAAAATACATTCAGCATCTTTGCTTTCTGATTCTTTAGTTGATGGCGTGAAGTCCATTACAAATGATACAACAGAACCGAATGTATCTGGTATTATAGAATATTCCTAAACATTCCATAATACGCAACACGCCATCTTGAAAAATTTACCTTTAAATTGAAGGACAAAACATCATCAGCTAAAAAAATATAACCCCTCTATTACACAAACTACAATTCATTTAGTGTACATAATGCTTAACTTTAATACTCAAGTCACATATGTACAAATAGGTTAACACATGTTTGAGAACTTACTTGCAAAAATTTTTGAAAATAGCAAAACACATTCAAAACCTTGGTTTTCCATATCACCCGACTCTCATCTATGCATCAACCCTAAAACTAAAACTTTCTTTATAGTATTATAATTGATTAATCAGCTTCGTACTAACTTTGCATTACTAAGCAACACGAGGGCGATTGATAACACTGATCTAGTAATTTTAAATCATGCTAAAACAACGAACGCGACTTAGCTGTCTCACCAACTCTGCATATGTTTTTCTATTACTGTTTACACATATTCAATAACTCAACTCTCAGAAAAAAGTGTGATACAGTTTTCACAAGCTTGGATCATTTTTAACACCCTTTTATAAGCTTCACTTGTATGTAACGGAATCCTTGAACTCAATGTTTACCCACTTTAAAAGGTCAGATTAATTCGAAATTTTTCTCATTGGTCCAGGGCCGATGACAATACAATAATTTTATAATTTTGTTCCATTGTCCTGATCAGGATCATCAGGGTTAACGATTTCCGATTTTTAGATCCCATCCCGCATCTGGCGACTAATTTCAGATCCCAATTCCAGATTTGGCGACTAAAAGATTAAGGTACAAATCATTTCGATTAACGATAAAAGGGTGTTTTTAGTTGTTTTTTTAAATTATAATTTATTTTAAGTAAAATAAAAAGCGAGTCTTTCAAGAGTATGAATAGAATCTGGATAGTAGTAGCATTAATAAAGCATTGATAAAAATCATTGTTACAAAATTCTTTTAAACTCGAATAACAATTGGATAGCCTTTTAAACGCTCTGAAAGGGAAAAAAGACCAATAAATAAATCCATAAATATTTAATACAATAGCCCTCCTGTTGCTTCGGAGAGTACGATGTTGATAAATAATCAATCAATACTTAGCAAAAGAAAAAAATATATTTTTCTATAATCCTCAGCATTGCAGCCAATCGATTGCAAGCAGGTTTGGGTCTCGTTGCAGTTTAAAAATAATTCTTTAGCCATAAATGCATTTTTGTAGATAAAGAAAGTTCAAAATAATACCATAACAGTGATTCTCAAACTGCGGTGGGCATGCTAACTCTTAGTAGAGGGCATGAGCAGTGGCGCACACAACGAGGGGGGTCCTAGGGATCCAAACACCCCCCAAAGCCCTTGATTTTTTTCCGATTGATTATAGTTCTTGTTAAGTATAAGTTCTTGCTAAGTCTTGTTATAGTTCTTGTTAAGTCTTGATTAAGTATTTGTTATTAATAATTAAATCTTCTTCCCTTGAAAAATTCATGTGTGCTCTACTGGGCACGAGCATATCAAAAAATCGAAAATAAAAGATTATTTTAAAAAATTATTAATTTACTGAAAAGAAGCACAAATTTTTTTTATGCGATTTCCTTTTTATGTGATTTTTTATGTGCGATATTTTTTATGCGGTGTATGAATTTTAATGGTTTTGGCGCCACTGTAATGTTTTCTATCTATTTACTAGTGGCGTAACAGAGAATGTTAGGACACCCCCCTCCAATCCCAAAAAAGTCAGGTTTTGCCTTTAATATTTTAGAAATTGGGTAAATACGTATTTAGCGTTAGTCAAGCCTTGGGCTCCTAGAGTATTTGCCCCCATGGTTTGTGGGGTGTAACGTTACAGTCCACTCGAAAATGTAGACACTTCAAGACGCTCTTTCAATTGTTGTAAGAATTCGATAATGAAGCGGATTCAGTTGCTTTCTTAACGCTCCAGCAGCCCGCCGCACTTGATTGAAGACTTGAAACTTAATGACAGTGAATATTCAATAATTTGATAATTATGAAGACGGACAAGAAGCCCAATTGTTTTGGAGAGCGGTTTAAAAGTATGGGGTTTGTGTTTCATGTTGTGATGTGTGTGTTGTGTGTTTGTGTGTACCAGTTGTAAGAAAGTGGAGTGTGAATTGTGAAAGGGTTTATTGTGTGTGTGTGTGGTTGTTGTGCATGTTACGCATGTGTGTGTGTGTGTGTGTGTGTGTGTGTGTGTGTGTGTGTGTGTGTGTGTGACCACCCGTCCTTCGTCACAAAAACTTATCTCTTACTTTATGTTTCTAAAAAAAAATATCAATTTAAATTGCACCTTCAAGTGACGAATGCTATTTTGAACTTATTCATTACAGGACTTTGTATTACGATGAGTAGCGATGAATTATGTATGTGCATTTTAAAGACTTAACCGTATATACAATGAGAAACTATATGTTTTTAAAATTTTTCCATGTGTAATATTTAATTATTCATTTTGTTATGGAAGTACTCTTACATAAATTTCGTCAATTGGTATATTTTATAAATGCGACTTTTTTTATGCGGTCCCTATCCACCACATAAAAAAGTTTTTTTGTAGTATTTCCTCGAATTAGTTTGTTATATGTAAGAATTTATGAAGTTTTTGAATATTTTTTTTGTGCGATTTTTTTATACGGTCCCTATCTACCGCACAAAAACAGGTTCAACTTATATATATATACTTTCTGAGATATAATAAAAAATAAAATAAATCTTGTATTGATATAACATACTTAGTAACACTTATAATACTTATCCTGTTACTTAAAAAAGTAACATATACGAAATTTAATTCTTCTTTTGATAATTTGTACAGTTTATAATTAAGATCAGAGACGTAGCTACAGCTGTTTCAATGATACGGGGGTCCCCCAAGCTACAGGGGCCCAACATGTGTAACTACAGTCCCACTAACAGGGCACCCATAACTAAAAAAGGCACTGAAGGAGTTTTGATATAGAGCCCCTTCAGAGCTAACTACCCCAGTGATTAAGATCGTATAATACCTTCAGCGTCAAAGTACATTATTAATGCATTCAATACATTGTTAATTTATGGCTGGGGCGCAATGAAAATTATGATTAAAAATTGCGTCGCAAATATTGAAAGTTTGAGAAGCACTGCCGTAACAAGTTGTAATGTGATTTTACTGAACCAAAAACAAAGATATTTATTGAATAAAATGCTCCGTCTCATCTTAAAGCCATCAGATTTTATCCCTTTTTTTATTAGTAAAACTGTGAAAATCTTGCATTTTCACAACTTTTCTTCAGAGACACACTTAAGAATATGCATGGGCTCTAGAAATTTCCCTAATATTTTAAGAGACCTAAACGAAGAGGTTATGCAAAGGATTACAATTGAATTTAATATTCATGATTCAGGATAAAGTTTATATGCTATCAAACACAAACTAGTTGCGAAAACGTAAAACATTCAAAAATAAACCATTGATTATTTGTTCATTCATTAATAAAAGAGAAAAGAAAAGGATAAAATAAGCTAATAAATGTACAATTTTAATCAAAAAGATGTGATCAATATTAATGCAGCAATTAGCTATATCTATAATCCATCTATCAACGACCCCCATCATTAATATATATTACAACCAATTTTGTTGTATCTGAAAAGTGCCACTGTTCATTTGAATATATATATACACAGTCGGACCTCTGTATAACGAAGTCGCTAAATCCCCGAAAAAGTTCGTTTTATGGTAAATTCGCTCTACAGAGGTTCATTTTCAATTTTCTTTTAAACCACATAAAAATATTTTAAATTCATTAATACTGTACATTAAAAAAGTAGTAATTCACACTTTTTTATAAATTAATATATATTCATTTTATATATCTTACCTATCAAAGAAAGAAAAACTGCAAGGGAAGTTTTTTGACCCCTTTATCCACTTCCTGAAGAATTAAAAAAATTTCTTTGATGTTTAAGCACTCACGTTTTGACATTTTCGAGCTACTAGAAACGAAGTTACCAGTACAGCTGATCAACACTACAAATGAACACTACGAGACAACACCACTGAGGGTGAAAGGGGATATCGGAGATGTTTCCAGTGAACTGGACAACAGGGGTTAAGGGTTGCACTTCTTGGATGAAACACCTAGAATTCTATTGCTCTCGGCGAGTTAGGTATCTAATAAAACCAGTTCAAGATTTATGACTGCCATCAATTGTGTTAAAAGGAGAATAACTTGAAATGTCCAGAAATACTTCAAAAATATGGAGAAAAAGGATCAAATCACATGAAATAAAATTCGTTATATAGAAAGTGCTCTTCGCTATTGGGAGGTTATTTTAGAAGAAAATCGTGAGATGTTCTAGGCTCCAGGAAAAAGTTCGCTGTATAGAAAAATGCACAATATATAGAAATTTGACTGTATATAATATATATATAAAGACCTTAATTCTCTTTCTCTCTCTCACCTAGCATATTCTATCAAACGCCAACTTTAATTCAAGTCATATATTTTTCATCAGAAATTTCTCATTTTATATTTTAGTGATAATTTCAAATGCTTAGAGAATTTTAAAAAATTTCTACATTTTAAAATATTCGAGATATATCCAATCCAATTATTAATTTCAATAACGGTAATGAAACAATATTGAATTTATAAAAGAATTCATGGGTTGATTCAGCAATTGTTCTTAACCATGCTAGTGAAACATCAGTACTTTTTAAATGTTGTATTTCTGTTTACCGGCTAATAACGTTCACCTATATTTTCAAAAAAAAACTATTTTTATGTTTAAGATATATTCGCCGTATAATCTAAAATGTACATGTGCAGTACTCTTATATTTAAAGTCTATAAAGCGCGAACTCTCTCATCTCTTTTCCCGAATCTTTTATTGTAAAGATAAAGGAAGAAATGACAACTATTCGCTGATGAACTGAATAATTCATTAATAGTCATTTATCACCGACCATTTAACAAATTAAGCTTTCCTGCATGAATCACAGGTTATTCCAGCTGACATACTAAAAAAAACCACTCGTTAATGTGCCAGTAAAATTTTAAATTTTTAATTTACCAGCATAAACTAAAGATGTACTTTTTAAAGAAAATATGTAACAATTTTTTAAAATTTCAAATTTTTATTTTCTTAATCAAACTCTTTCTCGTGTGTTTTTTTTCTCCCACTCGTAACTCTCGTTAATAGTTAGTGACAAATAAATGGTATTCAAACAGCTAAGCAGTCTCATGTCAAAGTATTTTAAATGGAAAACAGAAAAGTATATATTATCAAAAGATTGTTGGAGGAATGAATTTTTATTAGTTCAAAACATTACACAAAAACAAAAATTTTTTTTTAAAAAGTAGTCATCAGAAAATAAAACCGAGATGGAGCAATAATGTGATTTTAGAAATACTTTTTTTTTATGTGTTTTAATATAATACAAATTCATAAAATATACTTTTATTCTTTAATTAAATGTGTTTTATATTTTAATTAATCGCGTTTGAAACAGAACAAAATGCAGCATGCTAATTTATGAGTAAAACTAAAACTTCCCTTAAAGCTATCAATATTACTTTTAATTCAGTTTTTTTTTGGGGATAATTTATTCATAAAAGTGGTCTGCGTGTGCCACTATTAAGATTTTTAAAAACCCAAGGAGAGAAAGAGAGAGAGAGAGATCAAGAGAATATATTCTTTACTTAATAATTACTTTGCTTCCTAATTTTATAGTGTTTTAAAATATACATAGTTGAGAACACGTGCATCTAAAACTATATGAAAGGTTATTTTAGAATTTGGATTCGTTCACTCTCTCAATACATCAACAAAAAATAATTTTTTAAAAAGCAGTTGAAATTTTAACACATGTGTCATCCTGGTTTTCCTTTGGATGCGAAAACTATCCTCAACATATACAAAACCAGTATTTATTAAAACTTGTTAGATGATAATCACAACAACAGTGATATTTCTAAAAAACTGCAATAAATGAGTATGAAATATTCCAGTTGTAAATGCATAGTTGAAGGCGTGAACAACGCAAACGCTCAAATAAAGAAAATGATAAGAAGTCAACAATATTCTGTCTTTAGTTGCATTTAATTATCAAATTATATTTACGTAACGACTATATATATGCAAATATCCTCCATTACTATAGATATGCAAAAATAACAAAATAACTTAAAACAACAAACGATCCAACTCTCTAACACATTAGAAACAATAACAAATAATAAATTAATACATTTTTCATCTTTATGTGAAAAAGAAATTTCACAACTAAATCAACAGTGAATTATATATTTGTTATGTAAATTTCTTATGCAACTGTGGATAAAAAGATTACTGCAAGATACTATTGATTTCCGTATAAATATCTTTCTCTTTTGGTTAAGAGCTTCGATCTTTTAACTTACGTCTTGAATTAACGACTGCATTTAAAAAACCAACTTGAAACATCAATAAAACTTTTTTGAAATCAAATTTTTATAATCCCTTAAATATAAAAATAAATCAGTGCTCATGAAAGGCATTTCAAAAATCAATGGGAAACGTAAATTTTAGAACACAGACGAAAGGGAATTTTTCATAGTAAAAAATCTTATCTGAAACACTTTATTTTTATATAATTTCATTTAAGGTATCCGACTACGTTTGGAACCATGATTTTAAAAAAGCGTATAAATGGATAATTTTAATGATATTTAGTGTCACTCAGATTAGAATACATGCATTAAATTGTTTTATATATATATATATAAGGACATTTTGACAAAAAAAATTATTTAAATACAATATTTTGGCAAAAAATTAACTTAGAATAATCTTTTTTCCAAAATGTTCTCCTTTTGTGAAAAATACTTCTATTATTATAATATTTTGCCTGTAAATAGCTCAGACCTCTTTACAGAGACTCAACTATGTGTGTGATTTTTGAAAAGTTCACATTATTTTCAGAGTTACAACCATTTGAAATATAATTATCGGCGTTTTCTTCTTAAAATTGCTCCCCTCTGTTGCCGTAAAACATGCATAAACCCACTTCTAAGTTACATATTTCAAAAATTCTAGTTGAGCCTCTGTAAAAAGGTCTGAGCTATATACAGGCAAAATATTAATATAATAGAAGCATTTTTCACAAAAGGAGAACATTTGGAAAAAAATTATTCTAAGTTAATTTTTTGCCAAAATATTGTATTTAAATAATTTCTTTTGTCAAAATGTCCTGAAAACAATTGTATACATGTATTCTAATCTAAGTGACACTAAATATCATGAAAATTATCCATTTATTCGCTTTTGTAAAATCACGGTTCGAACGTATTCGGATACCTTAAAGTTCCCTATAGATTCGATTGTGAGTTCTGAATGAACTGCAGAAAAGGAAGATTCTTTTTGTGATGGTAATATGTGTGGGGCGGGAAAGTTAACGTACAATCCATTCTCTGTGGAACAAACTGAAATGGTGATACAACAAGAATCACTTCAAAATATAAGCACATCAACATCTTACAAATAAAAAAATCTGCATAAAGTATTGCTGTTTAAATTACCTTAAATCAAAAAGCGTTACAGTACGTACCGATTTACTTTAGCAGTGAATTTAATACATGTATTTAGAATAAATTTAGCTATCCAATTCATATAAAAGTGTAATGTAACCTATAAACAATACCGGTCCAGAGAGAATAATTTGTACTCTTACTCAAAAATTTATTTATTACGGCAGTTATTATCCGTAATAATGTGAATACTATCCATTCCATAGTTAAATGTATATAAATGTTAAATTACAAAAAGGCTATCTGTGCGTGAGAATTCATAGTATAAATATTCCACTACAGATATCAAAAATTCACTAGTATAACTTGAAACAAAAGGTTTTAAAAATCCCAAATGATGACCTTAATAATCTTTTTAATGCCTATTAAGCAAATCATCTAATTAAGGGGACACAGTACAATTCAATTGACAAAAATCGGACAAAAAATTGAAATTTAAAAAGTATTTTTTATATACTTTTCTCTATAACCTTACAAAATTTGAAAGCTCTAAACTTAAAAACGCAGAATTCTGATAGCTTTTTTTGTTTTATTCACATCCCTATGGCAAATCAAAACTTTAAACTGACTTATCTCAGAAAGATAAAATAACTAGTTTGTCTTCATTTAAAATGCTAAGGCTTTTTTCTATTATGCCTAATGCTTTGAATATTTTTTTACCTATTACTAATAGTACATGTAATAACATTTGGTATGCATTTTTGAATCAAAGCAATACTTATTTTTTTTAAAATAATTGAACTCAGGATTTATTTAAGGAATTTTCAATAAGCATTCATAAAAGGAAGGATTGTACGAATACCAATCATGTTATCAAAAAACCCGTACCAACTTTTGCTATACATAGTTTTATGTACTTGTAAATCAAATTTCATGCGTGTGCGTAACCTTTTACAAAAGAAGTAGCATTTTAAAATCACTTCACAAATTTCAAGTTTTTAACTTAAAAAATTAAATGGTTATCTTTTTATGAAATGTTGAGCACAAAATCTGTTTTACATAGTATACACACATAGGAGGCAACAAAAAAAAATTTGAAAATCCTTAAATTAAAAATTTTTGCGTAAATCGCACCATGTCCCCTTAATATTCTTTTTACTGCCTATTAAGCAAATCACCTAATTAAATATTTTATTTACATCAAATCACAAAAGTTTTGTTTAATAGTTTAAGAGTAGATTATTAAAAAGAATCTTGTCGGTATGATATACTTAATAACATAATATAGATATAAAACAGCCTACCTTGCGGAAGACACTTGTTAATAATAATAATAATAATTTTAAATCCACGAGCACAAAAGGATATGGATTGTTCACCATCTTGAGGCACCAGTCCCTGGGGTGGGACGTCTGGGACAAACAGAAGAGGGTCACGGGACGGAAACCGGGGTAGGGAAGACTGTCGTCCACGACTGACCCGACACTGTTCCGGGTCGGCGTGTAGCCCCTGGTGCTCCTGGAACTGCTACAGGTGAGAGAGCTGTGGTCACAGCCACTCTCCTGGCAGCTGCAGCTGCTGCCGCTGGAGGAGGTAGTCCCGCAGCTGCAAACGGAACCCCGCCGGTGCAGGGCTCCCCCCACCACGATGGAGCCCTCCAGGTCCAGGGGCTGTCGGTCCTCTCGGTCACTGTCGTCCTCATCGTCGGCGTCCGCATCCATGTCCTCGCTGGGGCGTCGATCCAGATCGGTCACACACACGTCCGACATGTCGGACTGGAAATGTTGTCACCTGGCAACGTCTGACATTGCCTAGGATCAGACCTCAGACATGCACGATTCAGGCGACGAGTTCCCTGTGACGGTCACATTTTATCTAGGGTCGGAGACATTGCCCTGTCTCAATCAGTCGACACATCACAGAGAACAGTTAATAGTTCGTTTTCTATATGTTCCGTAACTTTTGATTTATAATAGTCCTGGTTGGATTCCAATCTTATAGATGCTCCGTGATCATCCTGAGGTCATTGGAAAGCATTCATCCTTGAACGAGACACAGATGTTTTTATCAACGTTTCCTAACACCACAGAGCAAAAATGAGCGAAATAGATCGGTATACATATGCCAATCAAGTGAACCTTTTGTATAATTATTAAAGAAATCTTTTTAAAAAAAAATTTTTGAAGAAAAACATTCGCATTATAGAGAGGGATTTCACACAACGTAAACAGATTGGAGGTATGACGATATTTGAGTTTTACATCCCCATAACAAATCCACCGAACAGTATTTTTCCTTTAACGAACGAGTGAAATATCCTCAGAAGTCTGAAACAGATTCTCCTTATGAGCATCGGAATTCAGAGAGCAAAAGAAGTTCTCACCATCCGAGCGAGAGAGCGGGAAGGTCAGAAGAGAAAGAGAGCGCGCACCCTTCGCAGCGCCTTCGCAGACTGAATCGCGGTATCGGGAGGGGCGTCCGGGGTGGCAGCGGGGGCGGACCACGTGCGCCAATGGGAGGGCGGGTGCCCTGTACGTGTGTGCTCCAGACGGATCCCGCCATGAACTTGGACGGATTCTCGTAGTCGGAGCTCACTTTCACGAGTGTTCCTGTTGGTGTCTCCCAGGTGTGGGGATGCACGCAGGGAAATTTCCAGGGAGTTGCTTTTCCCGGGAAACGTTTTTTTTCCAGCAAATGTAAAATTTCCCTTCTGAGTGGGAATAGTTTTCAGATAAGAAGTGTTTATTAAGGTATCCGACTACGTTCGGAACCGTGATTTTAAAAAAGAGCATAAATGGATAATTTTCGTGGTATTTAGTGTCACTTGGATTAGAATACAAGTATAAAAATGTTTTAACGATATGTTGACAAAAAAAGTTATTTAAATACAAATATTTTGGCAAAAAATTTAACTTAGAATAAACTTTTTTAAAAATGTTCTCCTTTTAAAAAAAATGCTTTAAAAAAAAATATTTTATATATATACTTATATAAAGTAAAGACTTCTCCCGAAAAATTTAAAAATTTTTTTTTTTTTTTTTTGGGAAAAATTTGCATTTTTTTCAGAGTTTTCAACCAGTTGAAAATATATATATATATAATTATTTCCCTTTTTTTTTAAAATTTTTCCCCCGTTGTCGTAAAAAAATGGATAAAAAAACATTTATAAATTTATATATTTCAAGATTTTTAATTGAGCCCTCTGTACAGAGGTCTGGGGCTACATAAAGGAAAATATTATTATAAAGAAGCATTTTTTTACAAAACAAATATTTTGAAAATGAGTCATTTTATGTTTATTTTTTTTTCAAAAAATTGTACTTAAATAATTTTTATTGTAATACTATTCTTAAAAAAAAATTTTTTTAGCATTTTCTAAACTAAGTGACACCTTTAAATTTTTATAAATATTATCCATTTATACGCTTTTAAAAAACCGGCTCCCAACGTAGTCCGGGTCCTTTAAAAACCCAAATTAAAAATATATTTCTTTTTATACCGTATGAAGAACCATTCGTTTCCCATATTTCAGCACAAAACTTTTTTCGTTATGTTAAACGCCAAAAATATATAAAAAAAAAATTTAAAATCAAAATTTCCCACTTGGGGCAACAAAGAAAATTTTTTTTTCCCATAAATTTTTTTTTCTCTTTTAAAAACAAAAAATAAAATTAATTTTTTAAATTAAGGGAAATTAAATTTTCGTTTTGTCCCCCCAAATAATCGTAAAAAAAAATATCAGCAAAAATGGCGCCTTTAAAATTTTAAGGGGGGAACCTTTTAAAATTTTGGCCCCGCCCCCAAAAATGATCCAATTTGGGTGTTTCTGTAATTCTTTTAATATATAATTTTAGTTTTAATCAATATTTTTATTATAGTTAAATTGCATTTTTCATCCCAAAAAAATCGTGTATATAAAATTTCAGCTCAATTGAGCGTTTTAAAAAAAATTTTTTTAAAAAAATTGAAAAAATTTTAACAAGATAAATATGTATAGAGGAAGACAATAAAGGAGGGGAAATTTGTGTAAAAAACGAAAAACCTACACATTTGTTGAATATTTTTAAATACTGAAACTATCACATGATATATAAGGGGGGCATGTTTAAATCCCCTATAGGACCTTAAATAATGCGAAATAATTAAAGTGGGGTGATGAGGTTGGGGCTTTTTGGGAAATTTTATATTTAAAAAAAAATTTTTACTTATAGGGAAGAAAAAACTTGGAAAAGAATTTTTTCTTTCTTTCTTTCTATGCAATTCGGTTCAAAACGTTCATTAAACTTTAATAGTAAAAAATTATAGTTTTAGGGAAAATTAAAAAATTGATCTCATTCTTATTTTCGTATTTTTTATTTCATATGCCAATAACCCATAAAAAATGAAATATAAATTCAAATTTGGTTAAAGTGTAAAACAGGTGGTCAGTTGGGGAAGGCAATTTTTTGGGAAAAAAGAATTCCCCTTATGTGTTCGCGAAAAGTTACAAAATAGCATTTTCCAAAGGATAAAACCAATAATAAAAACAATTACATATAATACTTTTAAAGTTATTAGACATAGATTAGAATAAAATTTTTTTATCTGTTAATTTCTTAAAAATTAAAGAAAAAAAAATTGTGTGTGTCGGCTCCAACGCCCGACGGGAGATTTGAAGTCGGTTGTCTTTTTACACTGGTGTGCAAAACTTAAGCAACAATGAAAAATTTAGCGGATACCCCGGAAATTGCAAAAAAAGGAGGTTGGAGATCATAGAGAAACGTCATTTTATGCAAATATCGGGAACAAAACTCGAAGGAGGGGAGCGTCCCAAAACGGGGATTTTTCCGCGCCGCTCAACAGTAGAATGAAAGAAGGACGGAGACGAAACCACCAACTCTGCGGCCAGTGAGTCGTTCGTGAAAGGGCTGAAGAAATCATCTGGATGACTTCACAGTGGAAGAATGATCGGAAAGCTGGAGGGGGGGCGTACTGTCACCAGTGTGCTGCAGAGTTCGAATCAAAAAAAGTGTCGTTTCGCGCGTTTGAAAGCTTTCCCCAAACCACAGGTACAGCTTTTAAAAGGTGGGGGGCCCGGACAAACTAGGGGATGACCGATATATCATCCTGAGGAAAAAAGTTTGACAGCACGCGGTCATTGCTCAAAAACCCTTTTACAACAACAGGTCGACAAGGGCTACCTGGCCAGACGCCTTCACGGGGCCTGTTCACCCGCCGTCCGAACGCCCCCCCGTTGAAAGATGGCCACCAAGCCACCGTTTACAGTGGACAGAGAGACAAAAAACTGGACAACTGATCACGTCTTTTCTCTTTACGGATGAGAGTCCAGTCCCCAAAGCTTTCCCCCAATTTTTTGATTTGGAGGATCGGGCCCCGGG
Source organism: Trichonephila inaurata madagascariensis (assembly GCA_019973955.1). Classification (NCBI taxonomy): domain Eukaryota; kingdom Metazoa; phylum Arthropoda; class Arachnida; order Araneae; family Nephilidae; genus Trichonephila; species Trichonephila inaurata. The sequence goes on from BMAV01015862.1 coordinate 36,738, forward strand.
TTTTTTACCCCCAGAACATAAAGGAAAGCATCGTTACGGTGGTCCGAGTTTTTTTCGTGGATTATGCTGAACGGCGGGAAATGAGCTTCCTTTTCACAGAGGGTCTGTAACCGGGGATCGCAGGAGGGATTTTCCCCATCTGCATCTTTGAGGTCCCTTGGCCCGACTTCATCTTTATGGATGACAATGCACTGCCACATCGCACCCTTTCTGTTCAGGAGTGCTGGAAAATGAAATATCACTGAATGGATTGGCCAGGGGCCCCGATTTTAAACCCATCGAACATTTTGGGGTGCTTTTTGGGGGACATTGCCCAAAGCCCCACATCATCCGGGGTAAAAACCAACAACTCAAAAAAAGATGTTGATTGAGGGAAAGGGGCCCTATCAAGAAATGTTTCACCAGCTGGTTCTGAGTATGCGGGGACGGTGCAAAGCAACCATTGTAGTGGGGGGGGATATACCAATTAAGGGGGAAAATCTGCTTGTTCTTCCTGTTGGGTAGACAATCATGAGAGTCACGATACTATGCGTTCAATAAAGCTTGTTTTTGTTTGATTCCATACCGCATGCGTTGTATTCCTTTTTCATCGCCGATGCTTTCGTCATCCTTTACATACATAATACTCTACCTCATTTCAGAATTTCATGTCTCTCAGATGATTTTTCGTGAAGTTATGGCAATAAACCCACCTGTTGCTTAAGTTTTGCACACCAGTGTATATAGTAGGCAAACAGAGTAAATAAACGCATCTCTCATAATACTGAAACCATGCATGTATTTTCTTTATATTCTATTCCCCTTTTTCATATTGATTCGGTAAATATATTATATATATATATATATATATATATATCAATTATCACTATCAATAATCAATTATTAATTATTTACATCACTTCACTAGTAATATCACTTTGAGTATTAATTACATTAATACTCTCACCATTATTAATCACTGTGGCAAGATGCTTGGGGTAACTAAAGTATGATACGTGATTTACGAATCGTGAAAACATCACATCTATGGTTGTACCATACCTAATCGCCCCAGTGCTCCACCAGAAACCAAATCCAAATTAAGCTCTGAGTTTAAAAATTATATTAATCTCAAAATCCCCTCTTCACCTCTATTGAAATCAGTATTGAAGACGCTCATCAAAATATCTAGTGTGAGTGTGTGCGTGTGCTCTTACAATTTTAAACAATAGAATTAATTTGAAATTATTATTTACATTCATCATATAAGAAAAAAACTTTCAGAATGGTAGAAAAGTTTCAATATTTCGTTCTTTTAATTGTTTCTTTCCTTACCTCATAAATTAAGGTATCCGACTACCCTAAAATCATACTTTTTTTAAATTAACAATTTTTTATTATTTTATTTTATAGTCCATCTTATTAGATTTATAAAAATACCAAGTTTATTTTCCGTTCACTAAAACAAAAACTACAAGTGTTTTAGTAAAAGCAGGTGCCATAACTTTACATAAGATGTCAAACTTTAAAATGAGTTTTGCTCGAAATGTGTTTTTTTCGAAAAGCTGAAACGGGGACAGCGATGGCTCAAAAAGCTTTTAAAATAATTCGCCGAAATTTTTTGTGTATGTTCTGTATACTAATATAAGTGTTTTAACCTTCAGATTTTTCAATCACTGTTATATTACAAAACTTACAGTTCTTTATGTGAATATAATCGCTGTTTTTTTTAAAGCAATTTCATGAAATAACTAAGATAAAGTGCTCTAGCTTTTGTAAAAACTAAGATATCTCTTATCCTGAAGGTTATTTCAAAAAGGAATAGCAAAAGAAATAGCAAATTATCAGTTTTTCAAAATTGAAACTTAATAAGTTCATTTTTTGTACATAGCGGGCCCCGTTTATGTAATTTTTTGTCAATTTTTACCCATTTTTCCCTCTTTTAGTAGTAATAATTTATTTTTCTCTTCTTAATTTTAGAAAAAATCTCCATATCTTCATTTTTTTAAAATAAAAAGTTGTCGCAAGGATACCTTAAGAAAATGGTTGACAAATGGAAGAAATTTTTATGTAAAAAGGGAAACGTATCTGATGTGTAAATTGTATTATAAAAAAACAAACATATTCATTATTTTATAATAATAGTTTGTTTCCTTTCTTGGGATTTGAAACTATGAAATTGGTTATTAATAAAAATTTTCAAATTTCTCGTGATAGCCGTTTGCTTTAAAAATTGCACTAAAACAAAAAATATAGTTTATTGAAAACGGCAAAAAAGAAAAAAAGCAAGTGGCTAAAAAGAGGAGGAAGGAGTAAGGTTTTCCGGAAGTTGTCTCTTTCCCTCTTTATTCTTAACTCTTTACTCGAACTCTTGAATTCTGTGATAGGTTTACCTGCAATTAATCATTACTGACATTTGGTACTTTTTCATTGCATTTTTTTTAACCTCCGAAAACGAAAATGTACTTTTTTTAAAAGTAATTTTTATATATAAGCCCTTTATACTTATAACCAAAATATATCAATGTAAATTGTGAATTTTTTCTTGTGTTCCTTCCGTTTTGGTTCTAAACATTTTCTACATGAGCAGTGCTAAAAATATATATTAAAATTAATTTATGAAATTACCCAATAAAAAACCAAATATAACTTAAATACAGCAACTATTAATGGAACTTTTTCAAGTAAATATAAGGCTAAATTTCAAAATGAATAATTATTGTTTTAAATAACAGTTTTAAATTGATAATTTTTTCTTTAAAAGTTATGCTTATTGAACGGAATATATCTGGGAATTCAATTTTGCACATTATATCATTAACGTAATTTTTTTAAATGTACATAGAAATATTTTTGTAACTAAAAGGTTAACAAAGGATAGTCAATTTTACTATTGACAAATTTTGAAATTAATTTCAAAATTCTATTTTATGCTTTATTATATCTTAAGATAACATACAAAAACGACATTTTCATGTATCGCAAATAATAATTTTCTTCAAAACTTCTTTAAAATAATGCTAACGGACAAAAAGCGATTAAGGTTTTTACGAATATTACAGAATTCTTTGTTTTATTAACGGATGTAGTAAATGAACTTATATAATTAAAGAAATATACTTATTACGAAACAAAAATAAATTTTTAACGAGCAATTTTTTTACTCGCAAATTTGGGGATTTTCGTTCGTTATAGTCAATTTCATCTTCTAATGTAGCCCAGCAGCGGGTGTGATTTACTCTGCCAAGTTAAGGTGGAACGGAGAAAAGTCATTACTCGCAAAAAAGTCGTTTGGTTCGAAAATCGGTTTTCGACGCCAATGATGCCAGTAGACAAAATGACAATAAATGAGTTTGAGAATTTTTTTTAAGTTATTTAATTTTTTTTTTAGGGCTTAATTTTTAAGTTATACTTTCCAAATATCACACATCGATTGCAAACAACTGTAATTTTTAAAGAAACAAAAAAAAATACTGAGTAAATGATTTCTTGTAAGAAGGATATTAGATTAAAACACAAAAACTTTTTAAAATACGTAATTTTTAAGCAATTTTTTCAATCTTTGGACAGAACACGGAAACCAACGTTTGACAAACAGAAACAAAGTTGCATGTGATTATTTTTATAAAGTTATTAAATGTTTAATAAGAATTTTGAGAATTGTTTTGAAAAATCGTAAAAAAAAAGTTTTTGCATTTTATATATTAAATCACTGATTCTAAAAGACTTTTAGTACAAGGTGTCGATTCATTATAATGATACGAAATCGGTACAGAACGATTGAAAAATTCTTTCCATAAAAACGCATTAATATTGACTAATTTTAGAAATAATCGTAAAAAAAATGGAAAATATCGCTATTTTGTAAAACAAATTATACTGTATCGTGGCAAATAAATGATCTTTCCGATTCTGTAATTATTTTTTGTCTGATTTCGGTAAGAAAAGAAGGATTGCAATTTTAAAAACAAAGAAAAAGTAAGAACTCTCTTCTTTCTTCGGACAGCGATTTGGCGCATACGCGATGGCGCGAACCTTTTGTTAACGCTTTTATTTTTTACACCTCATAACTTTTTCATACCGAGGTTTTTATATAAAAATTGATTCAAAAGTATAAACTCCAAAAAGAAATACTAAATAAAAAAATAAAAAAATCTTTGCTTAGAAGAAAAGTTCCGGAAAGAAATAAACCCTTTGGTGGGTTTCCCCCATTCCACCTCAAAATCTGAAAAGCTATTTCCCCCTTTCTTCAAACTAGAGATTCTTTTGCGCAACCCTTCTAATACGAAGCGCATTCATTCCTGAATTTCTGCATTCCCAAATATATCCATCACTCGAACCCTTTTAACCAACGCATCCGAAGAATCCCCATGCCGAATATGCAATTTTCCCAAAAGCACCCCTTTGGATACAACACTGGGTGCATCACATACATTTTTTTGCCTACTTAAATAAAATAAAAAAATTTTAAAAACGTATTTAACAAAAACTGTTTGGATCATTTGAGGGAAAAAAACACCCAAAAAAACGCCATAAGCATAGTTCTACGCACGAACAAGTGATAATTTTAAGTAAAAAACGAATAAACGAACAATAAAATGATTAATCGGAAAATTGTTTATTTTTAAAACATCTTATTTTAAGAACTTAAGCAATTAAGTATAACAACACGTGATCTTGTCGGAAAAGATCGCATTCAGGTTCGGGGTTGCCAAAAATTAAAATCTGCCGGGAAAAATTATATCTAACCAAAAACTAAATAAACATTCTGGTTTGATCACCTGCTCTTTCACCCGCCAATCCTGTTTTTGTTCGTAGTTTGGGAAGGAGATGGTTACTGCCAATCGCTTTTTTTCTTCTCATATTTACAATGAAAAGAAAGAAACCCAAAATTGATTGATTATTAACGTCGACGTTTAGCTACACGAGGGCTTTTGGCGACACCACGTAATTTTTTAACCATGGTCAAGGATTGGGGCACCTGAGCACACCCCCCTTCCCAACTACCCCACCAATGGGAGGACTTTTTTAGCTCTCGACAGATTTAACGTGCACGCGCCCACACGGCGGGGCTTTAGTGGAGGGGCTCGAACCGACAAGGCAAGCCACCCCCGATCCGATTCCTTTAAACCCCTTCCCGGGTTCATATTTGGGAAACTTTGATTGTTAAAAAAATTTCGTTGAATAATTAGAATTTTATGTTATTCCTATGAATGAAGTCTTATGAATCTACGTTTGACGCGAGTCTAAATATATGCAAATTAAAATTCAGACTCTATTAATCTTTTCTTGTGGAAGAATTTAAGTAACTAATTTATCAGCACGCTACGAGCCAAGCGCCTTTCTGGCAAAGTTTTGAAATAACGTCAAATACGATATTTTGGTACCCAATAGTTTTCAATCTAAGATGGTGGCCTCATTCCTGACAAAAGGATTTAATTACATTAATTTAAGCAAAAAAAGATTTTTAAAAAAGCAAAAAAAATGTACTTTTTTAGGGGGTCAAATCGGAAAAATACGAGTACCAAGACCGAAAAAAATTTAAATTTCAGGCCGGAACAATAAATTTTTATCAGGAGAAAAAAAGACTAATTGTGGAATTTTACGAAAGGTTATGAATCTGTGATTCGTTGAATATATTTTCAATATATTCGAAGAATTCAATATATTCGATTTCTTTTAATGAATTAATTTCATCGAACAAAGAACTATAAAAAAATGCATTAATTAAAAGTAAAATGAAATGGAAAATGAACTATATGTATAATAGATTTACCACTGTGGACGTGCAAATTAGCACCGTAAGAGATCCGCACACAATAAAACATTCTGTAGTTAAATTTCTTATCCTGACACTAAACAATTATTTCTCTGCCACATTTATCAAATTTCATGACGGCTGAAGTAAGCGAAGTCTTAATCAAGAAAATAAGAAATTTTTTTTAGAAAAACGGAACTTTTATAAAACAAGGTCGACAGAAAATAAAAATTCGGCAATCCTTTTGGTCCATAAAAATTAAAAAGCAGAGCCCCAATATAATCTTTAAAAAAATATTCTGAAACTCACCAATAATGTCCGAAATATCCATGTCCGAATAAATTAGTGGGAACTAGTTTGATATCGGGGGTAATAGCGCCAAGCAGCGCTTCTTGTTGCTGGAATGGAATCCAATATGGCGGCCTAGCGGTAATTTAATGATACATAATAATTTTAAAGAATTATTTTGAAATACATTGAAATGTATTTCAAATAACAGATATAAAAAGAGATTGAGAATAACCTAGATCAATCAATAAAGAATATTAATAATGTGTAATAAAAAGTAACATGTAGTAATAATATTATAAGCAGCATATAATAATTTTTTAATATTATTTTATCGTAATTATATATAACATTCATATAGTATGATTTAATAACAGTTATTAGAAATAATAATCTTATAATTTAATAGTAATTATAAAAAAGAATAATCGTCGAACAAAAATAAAATAACGCATAAGATTACCATTACATAATTATAAATAAACAACAAGAATAGCTATAAATAAACAACAAAAATAGTAATAAATAAATAACATAATAATTATAAATAAATAACCATAATTATAAATAAATAACCATATATTAATATAAATAAATAACAAAATATGTAATAATATTTATAAATAAAATGTTAAAAAGAAACAATGCAATAGCGAATATTATATTATTACACATAGTAATAATGTGATTTTGTGTTACATTATGAATAAATAATTACATAATGTATGTGTTAAAATTAATTAAGAATTTAATTACAAAGTAGCAAAGAGTTGGTAATATGAAAACTTGCACTGCAAGTTCCTTCAACGCAATTGCACGAACAAAATAGAACGTAAAAAAACATTTTTAAAACGTAAAATTCAACGAAAATAAGTGGCCGCGGTAGTCGAGTGGCAGGTATCGGATCGTGGCTTGCCTTAATACGAGTTCGAGCCCAGTACCACTCAAAAGACCCGCCGCGTAGGGCAGCGATGCAATGCCAGCCCTGTCGAGGGCTCACCCCCGTTGGTGTGGTGATGTTAGAGAGCGGGGTGCCATCTTCAGGTGTTGTCCACGTAATCCTGACCATGTCTAAAAATTACGCGGGTCCGTCGCCAAAAGCCCTCGTAGCTGAACAGTGCGACGTTAATATTCAATCAATCAACGAAAATAAACGATTTATAGCGATAATTATAAAGTACAACACGTATTCTCTAAGAAAAAAATATTCTAGTACTCCCTCATTTTAGAAATATGCATATTCGAAAATAGCACAGAATTAAACAGAAGACGCAAACCATAGAAAAATTACTCTGAAAATGGTTAAATTTTTACAGAAATTAGAAATTTTAATAAAAATCGTCTGAAATTAATACAAGGTTACAAGCAAAACCAATAAAAGTTATTTTTAATATACGTTATCCCCATGGCAACCACATCGAAAGACGATTAAAATGTTAAGGTAACCATATTGTAATGTTATTGCCCATCTTGGCGAACATAAACAACAACTTGGCGCTATTACCCCGGTTATCAAATTAGCACAGACTAGTGTTTTCCAACCTTTTTATCGCCACACATCGGTCAACGTTTGATAATCTTACCTCGGCCCACAGAAGAGGGAGGGTAATTGTTAATGTTCTAGATTGTTTTTATTTAATAATTTTGATTTAATAGTATTTAAATATGCCTTCAGAATAAAATACAGTTACACCGAAAAAATGAATATAAGGTGATTTCCATGGAAAGTCGCACAAACCCGAGAAAAATTACTCACAGAAAATTAAATGTAAATAATTAAATGTTCCTTCGGGGACCCTGTACTATTTGATCCAAGGCCCGGTACCGGTCCGCGGTCCGGCAGACCACTGGAATAACAATAGAAGACGAATGCTACAATGCAGACAATGCAAATTATGGATATGTGGTTAGGTTTGTAAAAACACTCGAATTAAAATCGTTTGAAATTAACTAATCATTAATAGAGTTACCGTAGTGCTTCTCAAACTTTCAATATTGCGACACAATTTTCAATAATAATGCATTGAATGTAAAAATAATATGACGTTAAATCTACGAAAAAAAAGACCATATTTATAAACCGTACAAATTATCAAGATAAATGTTAAATAAGTTATTTTTATGGAACATGTTAAGTGTGCTGCACTACTTTCCCTTTCTAAGGTTTGAATTGGAACAGATAGCAAAATAATTTTTAATTAAAAAAAAGACACAAGTACCTTGATACAGAAAGGCTCTCCTTTGCCAAAGAAAAACTCTTCATAAATTTCCCATGAAGTGTCGAAATCAAAAGGCAATTGAATAAGAATTTACTCTTTGAATTTTGGACTTTGGGAATTTTTTCTACACTGAAAACAAAAGTATTTCGTATGCCACTTCCAATTCAATTAGAGGCTGTGGTAGCCCAGTTGCTGAGTATCGGATCAGCAGAAAGTTCCAGCCCAGTTACCTTTACATCTGCCGTAGGGAGATGCACGTTAAATCTGTCAAGAACTCGTAGACGTCCTCCCGTTGGTGATGGGAAGTTGTATAAAGGGGTGCCAGTCGGTGTGTCACCCCGTCACTTCTGGACCATGGTTCAAATGAGGTTCGTCGCCAAAGCGCTCGTTTAGCTGAACAGTGCGACATTAATATTCATTTATTCATTCCAACTTTAATTATTACAGGTGTTCTTATATTATTTAGCATTGATATAAATTAATTATCAAATATATAGTCTTTTATATTTATAGGTATATTATTTATTATGTCCGAATGTATTTTGTTTCGCTTCCATTCCAGTAAATAAATAATTTTTTTAAATGTTTTATTTTAGACTTTTTGATACTTTCGCGCTCCCCACGTAAGCTTATTACACTCCCAGAGGGGTCATAAAACAATTTGAGAACAGCCATAAAAAATAGGTCAATTAAAAAATCAATTATAACATACGTAATAATGATGGCAACCACAGTGAATGAGTGAGGGAATATTAACGTCGCATTGTTCAGCTACAGGAGGGCTTTTGGCTACGGACCTCGTAATTTTTAACCATGGTCAAGTGACAAGGACGACACCTGAGCTGCACCCCCTCTCCTAGCTTCCACACCACACCAACGGGAAGACGTTTGAGCTCTCGACAGATTTAATATAATGCTCCCTACACGGCGGGTCTTAGTGGTACGGGGTCGGAACTCATATTGGCCAGCTAATGATCCGATACCTTCTCAAATTACTCAGGCTATTGCAGCCATGGCAAAACTGCTGGTGTTCAAAACGTTATAAATCTAAGGTAAATCATATTAAATGTTGTCCTCCAACTTAGCGAATGTCGTGTAAAGTACTGATTTCAAATTAGCGCGGAATTTAAATCTGAAATTTCTTGAAAACCATGACAAACACGTTTGTTTGTCATTGATGCAAACCAAGTTGCATTGAAATAAAATATAACATCGAATTGAAACAATCACATTAAAATTATTTGAATTTTAAACTATTATAAAACTTTATTCTATAGTTTTCTAAGCTCAAACATCTTCGGTAATACACGATTCAAAAAGAAAAACGCATCTAGATGTTTTCCCGAGATGTACGAAAGTTTACTTTAAATTAGAAATTAAATGCATAACCTGTCGATTGATAGAATTGATAGAATATTAACGTACTGTTCAGCTTGCACGAAGGTTTTTTAGCGACGGACCACGTAATTTTGAACCATGGTCAAGTGACGTGGACGACACCTGAGCTGGCACTCTCCCAACTACCACACCACACCAACGGGAGGATCGTTTCAGCTCTCGACAGATTTCAGAACGTGCATCGCCGCCCCTACACGGCGGGTCTTTAGTGGTACTGGGCTCGAACTCGTGACAAGGCAAGCCAGGATCCGATACCTATACCACTCGGCTACCGCGGCCGCATAACCTGTCGAATCTAAGCATTTAAGTTTAAGTCTGAAGGTAAAAGATGCGAAGTTTGCAACAAAAAAGGAATAGATACGAGGTGTGGTTATTAAATAACGAGACTGATACTTTTTTTTACTTTGATATGTACGTAGTACCTTCAATATACACCTCTCCCTTATCCTTACAATGCTCCATGAGATATTTCATTGTTTGAAACAGTCTTCTTGTGTTAGTTTCTATAGCACGCGTGTCGCTTTCTTTTACACAGTTTCAATGGATGCTATATATATATAATGTCGTTCTTTTTAATGCAGATTTCATCTAAGGCATAGGTTCCCAAGATGGCACAATTATCGCCGACCAAAATAATTTGCGCCAAGGGTGTGGGCTCTCCTAGGACCGAACCTATATTTAAATGTGTAATATGTATTTTAGTTTTAGATAGGATACTGTTTGATTTGAAACGCTATTGAATTTCTTCTTTATTTAAAAGAGTGGAATAAAAGTTTTATCTTACCTTTCAATAAAGACGCTTTTGAAAGAAAGTTTTGATGATATGAAGTAATTCACAATAAACTTTTGCTTACAAAATCAAAAAAGAATTAGACAGTTTAAACCTTTAAAGAATCACGCTTTATATAATTCCTGTGGTTAACGTTTTCAATTATATTTGTTGGATAATATACGTAATGAAATGCAGTGGACGAAACATTTTTCCTATTGCTCACAGTCAAAGGCAACACGTACACTTCGAAAATTAAAATTTACTGTATCATTCAATTTATTTTAGGTCTGAATGTAATATAATCTAAGTTTTTCTTCCACTTTCCGAACGACACACGTGATAAAATGAGTTAAAAACAAATTTTCCACATAAGGTAACCAGTTACAAAGTTTACTTATGTTAGTTCTTAATCAGCGTGTTTTACATATATATATATATATATATATATATATATATATATATATATTTTGCAAATTCAAGCCGAAGCCCTCCATGCCCCCTGAAAGCCTCAAACGCCCACAAGGGGGCGTTATAGCCCACGTTGAGAACCTATGATCTAACACTGTGCAAGAAACCTCTTGACAATGATCCGCTGCAATGGTGGACAACCCATTACTTGTGCTTTCACAATTCGGGTCATTTCTATCATATTCTTTCATGTAGTTCAGTATGAACGTGAAAGTAGTAATGATAATTAATAGTTTAACCATCAAGAAACCACTTAAGGTACGCAATCTCATGAATATCGGAAAAAATAATCATTATTGCTTTGAATTTTGATTTGCTCATTCGAGTATTTTTGGCTCTCGGTAAAGATGGCCTCTTTCGGCAGGGACGTCTTAAGACTCCCTGCCGGATATATATACACAACAGTTATCACACAATACCGTTTACGACTTAGTCTTACCACTTTTACCAGTTGACATGCAGTTTGAATTTCTCTGTTCATCTGAGAATATGTACGAGAATAACAGTTGACAGTTAAAATTATCCGGATCATGATTTTATTAAGACAGAGTCGAGAACGAAACGAGGCCCCTATCGAAAGCGAGGTCCTGGGCCCGGGCCCAGTTGGCCCATGCATTAAGACGTCCCTGTCTTCAGGTGCATGGATTGGATCTTTGTTTCAGGATCATAAGTATAAAGAACCTACGATTCGTCACACGTTATTATCCTTTTCAACAAGATTGGGTCATTTTCCAAGACATTCAAAGTGTCAGAGCAAACATTTTTCTGAGCTTCTTGAGAATTGTAGGCCTCATTTAAGCACTCACTTTTTGCATGCCAGAATTATGTAAAATCTGCTTTGGCCAGATTTTTTGTCAATTTCTACACTTCTTTCAGAAATCAAACGAATTCTTAATCGACTGTCAAATCAAATTTATTTTTTCGATACTAGTATATCCATGTTTGACGTGGAAGAGCGTTCGGGCGTGAATCTGCTTTAATGCCATTTCGGCCATTTTGAAAACGCTTAAGCCATTCAAACACGTGATAGCAATAAACCTTCATTGCCATACATTTCTTTCAATAAATTAGCAATAATGATTTTTCTAAGTTTCATTTGAAATTTCGCAACGGTCCATGCTCTATTGCAGTGGTCTTTAAACTTTTTCAACTCATGGTAGAACTTGAAGGTGCTTTCCGATTCTGTAATTATTTTTTGTCTGATTTCGGTAAGAAAAGAAGGATTGCAATTTTAAAAACAAAGAAAAAGTAAGAACTCTCTTCTTTCTTCGGACAGCGATTTGGCGCATACGCAGATGCGCGCGTAACTCTTTTTTGTTAACGCTTTTATAAATTTCACACCTCATAACATTTTCATACCGAGAGCTTTATATAAAAATTGATTCTTAAAAAGTATAAACTCCAAAAAAGAAATACTAAATAGAAAACTAAAGAAAATGCTTTGCTTAGAAGAAAAGTTCCTGGAAAAGAAATAAACCTTTGTGATGGTTTCTCATTCCACCTCAAAATCTGAAGCATACTTATCCCGCTTTTCTCAAACTAGAGATTCTTTTGCGCAAACCTCCTAATACGAAGCGCATTCATTCCTGAATTTCTGCATTCCCAAATATATCCATCACTCGAACCCTTTTTAACCAATCGCATCCGAATGAATCCTTGTATGCCGAATATGCGACATTTGCAGCCATGCAGCCCTTATGGATACAACACTGGATGCATCACATACATTTTTTCGCCTACGTTCCAAATAAAATAAAAAAAAATTTTAAATCGTACTTCTCAGATATACTGTTCAGGATAATTTGAGGAAACAAACACCTTACAGAAAAACGCCATACAGAAATTTTCATACGTTCTACGACACGAACAAGTGATAATTCTAAGTAAAAGCGAATAAACGAACAATAAAATGATTAATCGGAAAATTGTTTGACTTTTTAAAAACATCTGCTTATTTTAAGTAACTTATAGCAATTAAGTATAACGAACACGTGATCTTGTCGGAATAAGATCGCATTCAGAGTTCAAGGATTGCCAAAATTAAAGTCTGCCAGAATAAATTCACTATCTAACCATGAAATCTAAATAAACATTGCTGAGTTTGATCACCTGCTCTACACTCCAGCCAATCCTAGTTTAGTTCGTAGTTTCAAAGGGATGGTTACGCCCAACGCTTTTCTTCTCTATTTACAATGAAAAGAAAGAAGCACCAAAATTGATTGATTATTAATGTCCACGTTTAGCTAAAGAGGGTTTGGCACGGACCACGTAATTTTTTAACCATGGTCAAGGACGTGGACGACACTGAGCTGGCACCGCTCTCCCAACTACCACACCAACGGGGGGACGTTTCGGCCCCGCATTTTCGTGCATCGCGCCCCACAGGGGGTCTTTATTTGGGGTCGAACCGGGCAAGGCAAACGATCCGGGTACCTATACCACTCGGCACGGCGGCCACCAGACAAAGACAAACACGTAAATTCAAAAAATTTAAAAATTTTCTATATCATTCAAATTTATTGTAGGTCTGAATGTAATGTATATAATCTAAGTTTTTTATCCACTTTCCGAACGACCAAATAATGAATTTTTGTACACGTGATAGAAATATTAAAACAAATTTTCCCAAGGAAAACCCGTATCAAAATTTACTTATGTTAGTACTTAATCAGCGTGTTTATATATATATATATATATTTGGTAAATCAGCCGAAGCCCCTCCATGCCCTTTCGGCCCCCTTTTTTTCTGGGGCTTTTTTCTGCCCCCGAAACCCCCCCGCCCACAAGGGGCGTCATAACCCAAAGTTTAGAACCTAGATTAACACTGTGCAAAAACCCTTGACAATGATCCGCTGCAATTGGACCCCAATTGTGCTTTCCCCCGGGGTCATTTCTATCTATTCTTTTCATGTAGTTCAGTATAAACGTAAGTAGTAATGAAAATTAAGTTTAACCATCAAGAAACCACTTAAGGTAGCAATCTCATGAATATGGGAAAAAAAATAATCATTATTGCTTTGAATTTGATTTGCTCATTCGAGTTTTTTGGCCTCGGTAAAGAGGGCCTTTTCGGCAGGGACGTCTTAAGACCCCTGCCGGATAAAATTTAAAAACATTTTATCACACAAACCCGTTTACGACTTAGTCTTACCACTTTTACCAGTTGAAGCAGTTTGAATTTTTTGCCTGGAAAATATGTCGGAATAACAGTTGACAGTTAAAATTATCCGGATCATGATTTTATTAAGACAGAGTCGAGAACGAAACGGGGCCCCCTATCGAAAGCGAGGTCCTGGGCCCCCAGTTGGCCCATGCATTAAGACGCCCCTGTCTTCAGGTGCATGGTTTGGGATCTGTTTCAGGATCATAAGAAAAAAGAACCTACGATTCGTCACACGTTATTATCCAACAAGATTGGGTCATTTTCCAAGACATTCAAAGTGTCAGAGCAAACATTTTTCTGAGCTTCTTGAGAATTGTAGGCATCATTTAGGCACTCACTTTTTGCATGCCAGAATTATGTAAAATCTGCTTTACAGATTTTTGTCAATTTCTACACTTTCAGAAATCAAACGAATTCTTAATCGACTGTCAAATCAAATTAGATTTTTTTTCCGATACTGGTATCCATGTTTGACGTGGAAGAGCGCTCAGGGCATGAATCGTCTTTAATGCCATTTCGAAAACGCTTAAGCCATTCAAACACGTGATAGCAATAAACCTTCATTGCCATACATTTCTTTCAATAAATTAGCAATAATGATTTTTCTAAGTTTCATTTGAAATTTCGCAACGGTCCATGCTCTATTGCAGTGGTCTTTAAACTTTTTCAACTCATGGTAGAACTTGAAGGTGCTTTCGTGGAACCCCTAGAACTAGAAAAATGTTTTCGTGAAACCCATTTCGTACACATACTTCGAAAAATATATCTTAAAATAGTATTTAAATTAGATCAAAACACGTTATAAGCACTTATGTAAAGGCAAATAAAAAAATTATTGTATTTACTATTAAAAAATTCTAATCTTTTTAAATATGATTTACTCACTAATAATATTAATATATGATTCACGTGTCACCTACCTATGCATTATTTTTAGTTACTGGGACATAGGCTAGTATTTTTTTCACACAAACTGTCGAAGTCCGGGTCTATTGAGATTAAATGCATTCGCATAACGTATTCTGAGTTTAGTTTGTTTTTATACTTCGCGCGTTTCTGTTGCCGCTTACGATGAGAAACATTTCACTTAAGGTATCCGACTACGTTCGGAACCATGATTTTAAAAAAGCGCATAAATGGATAATTTTCATGATATTTAGTGTCACTTAGATTAGAATACATGTATACAATTGTTTTAAGGACATTTTGACAAAAACATTATTTAAATACAATATTTTGGCAAAAAAATTAACTTAGAATATCTTTTCCAAGTGTTCTCCTTTTGTAAAAAATGCTTCTATTGTATTAATATTTTGCATGTATATAGCTCAGACCTCTGTACAGAGGCTCAACTATGATGTTTGAAAAATTCAAATTATTTTCAGAGTTACAACCATTTGAAATAATGATCGGCGTATTTTCTTAAAATTTCTTCCTTTTGTTTTCGTAAAACATGGATAAACCGACTTAAGTTATGCACTTCAAAAATTCTAGTTGAGTCTCTGTAGAGAGGTCTGAGCTGAATACAGGCCAAATATTAATACAATAGAAGCCTTTTTTACAAAAGGAGAACATTTGGAAAAAAGGTTATTCTAAGTTAATTTTTTGCCAAAATATTGTATTTAAATAATGTTTTTTTGTCATATCCTTAAAACAATTTTATACATGTATTCTAATATAAGTGACACTAAATATCATAAATATTATCCGTTTACACGCTTTTGCGAAATTACGGTTCCGAACGTAGTCGAATACCTTAAACGTAATGTTCTGAATGCCATAAAAATGATGATAGTTGTGTGAGAAATCCCGTGTATTTTGCATGAATTTGTAAGCTAAAATTTAGAAGCTGTTCTTGCTTAAATTTAGATTTTAAATTCAACTCTGTCGATACGTCTGTCTCTTTCCTTCATTATAAGTGTTGTTTTCCACAAATGTAAGAAGATGCATTTTCCATTAGAAAACTATTTAATTTTGCAAGACATTGTGCTAACTAACAAGTATGAAATTATCTCGCGCAAATCGAGATGGTATAAACAATAGAATATTCACAACCTAGTAGGAAGTATATATATAAAGATAAAAAGCATTTTAATGTTGTTTTATTTAGTTATAATAAAAGTTTAAAACGCGTTGCAAAATAAATTTACTATACATAAATAAAATTTTCAGTTTTAATGAATAAGGGGGGATGAGCTTTAGGCACTTGTAACTATATAAACTTCATAAAGAACATGTAAATCCATTTTGCATACATATTTCTTTTCGTGTTTTTTTTTTGTTGTTAATCGTGGAACCCTTGGATATGCCTTGTGGAACCCCAGGGTTCCGTGGAATACAGTTTAAAGACCACTGCTCTATCGTTACACTTATCATTTTTCCGGCAAAGCAAAAAAAAATAACCAATGCAAACTAATATTGCGGATTTGTTTACAGAAACGATATGAACTACATTTGAAAGGAAGCTCCATGCTACATGTTTGGCGCATGCGTACTTTTTCTGCAACAGCGTCAGTCTCATTATTTAATAGCCACACCTTTTACCTTTAACCCCCTGACTGGAGCATCCATCTCTAAGACGGGGATGATTTTCTTTGATGCCTGTAGATAACGCTGTGGTATGATTTTTGGGGTGGGCTGCCTTGGCATCTTCAGTTGAACTCTACCCAGTGAGAGGATCACGTGGTGGTACTTGGCGATTTTTTTCCACTCACGATATGAGCAAATTTTTCTTATCACCACTTATCTTTCTCCATTTTTGGTATTTTTAATTATTTTTACATGAATATAAATAATTTCTAAACAGTTTTTATAAAAATACTAGTCACAATTCTTAGAATAAAAAATATATTAATATAGTGTGCTTCATAAAGACTTAAATATGAAAAATTCTACTCAATTTCTTGAGCGATAAGCACGCTTAAAACAGTCCTTAAGGTAAAAAAAAAATTCAAAAAAAAATTTGCTTACCCGTCTGTCAGACGGATGTTTCTAAGAGCGGCCAAATATTGATGTTCCAGCCAGAGGGTTAATAATTTATTTCAGATGACTAATACCGCGAAAATAGAGTCGTTGTTCAAACTTGTTGGGTGGTTATAATTATTTTCAGAAATAAGGAATCGAATTTTTATAAAAAACGAAATTTATTACAATGTTGATACCATGAATACAGTTCGACTAATGTTTATTACAATCAATATGTAAAATATGTCTTATTTCGCCAGTATAGTATTTAAAAGACGACTTCTTCATAATTCATTCAGATTGTAAAACTATTTCAAAACATCTCCCATGCTACAACACAATGTTAAAACGTGGACAAAAATTGTAAAAAACATTTATAAGCCATTCTATTATTTCGCATAGAGACTAACATATTTTCGAACTTTAGATACGAAACTTTTCTTGTCCTTCAAATAATGTTCCGCTGCCTCATGATTCAGAGCATCTTCGAAATTCAAAAGGTCAGAAAACAAAAAATTCAAGCCCCACACCACGTCCCTCAGCATTCTAGTGGGAGCCCAGCCAAAGCCTTCAGGACAATTCAGCCGCAACACACTGAGGCAAACAGCACCGTCTTCGTTTATATTTGGATGCCACAGGCGAGTGAGACATCGAACTTTGGGTGGTACCATATTATATTCTTCAGGCACTTCAATTAAAAACTTGAACTTTCCACCTCGCCAGTAGCCCTCATCGGGAGTAATGGTTATTTGGAATCTATGCATTTCGTTCGGATCGGGAAAATGAGTTATACAGGTATATGGCAGGCTGTGTACAAATTCTTGAATCTCTTTGATGAGTAGTCTGTCTCTAATTAAAGCACTAGTAACAACATTCGAAGTTTCCGTGCGCCTGTTTCTCGTTTCTTTTTTTAATTTCGATAAAGAGAACATTTTTAACAAAAGATGGCTTACAACTTGGTGGCACTTGATGAGCTGTTGAAGAAATGCCAGAAGACGGTGATTTTTGAAGAATTAGGTACGTGGATTGCGTCGAAATGGCAGAATAAAAAGAATTCGGTATAAAACTCAGATTCTTCTTCCACACTTCACTTCTAAAGGGAGATTCATATTCTTTTACAAAAATTTCTTGAATAATTCGCGTGGCCGCGTTTGCCGAGTGAGTAAGTGAAAATTAACGCGTCGCACTGTTCAACTACACGAGGGACGGACCTCATAATTTTGAACCATGGTCAAGTGATGAAGACGATACCTGAGCTGTCACACCTCTCCCTTACTACCACACCACACCAACGTGAGGACGTTATAGCTCTCGACAGATTTAACATGCATCACTTCCCCTTCACGGCGGCTCTTTAGTGGTACTGGGCTCGAACTCGTGACATACCTACCACGATCCGATACCTTGACCACTATGCCACCGTAGCCACCGCGTTTACCGAGTAATCTTGGTCGCGAAATCGTAACTTACGTTGTCGAGTGTCGGTTCAGATTTTTTTATCACAAAATTAAAAAAAGATAAAATTAAAAAAGAATAGAAGTAATGTGTACATACGAAATTTCTCAAAACTCAAAGAGAAATTCGCGCTTTGTCAAAGCATATTTCTAATATTTTGCCCTGCTGCTTTATATACCTGGCCACGAGTAGTCTAGTGGTTATGGTCACGGACTCGTGGTCAGAGTGTAATGAGTTCGAGCCTGGTACTACTGAAGAACCCAAGGCCGTGGTAGCCGAGGGGTCAAGGTATCGGATCGTGGCTCGCCTTGTCACGAGTTCGAGCCCAGTACCACTAAAGACCCGCCGTGTAGAGGAGAGATGCACGTTAAATCTGTCGAGAGCTCAAACTTCCTCCCGTTGATGTGGTGTGGTAGTTAGGAAAGGGGGTACCAGCTCAGGTGTCACCCTCGTCACTTTACCATGGTTCAAAATGACGAGGTACGTCACCAATAGCTCTAGCGTAGCTTTATATTGCGACGTTAATATGACTCTCGCGCACTGATTTCGGGTTCAATCGAAGACCCATCGGGCGGAGAGAGAGCAGGGGTAGCCAACCTTTTTGGTAAGAGTGGCACTATCGGATAAAAAAACTATGAATGCCACTTCTTTTTCTCCAACAAACAAAAGAATATGAAAAGGTGAAAAAAAATTTTCTTTAAAGTATCGCGTTTTATATAGGCTTATTATGGAATTTTTACGCAGAAATAGCACCTTTTTATGCGTCTATATATAAGTGGTGTGTGTGTGTGTGGAAATTTAAATATAATATTATAAATAAGTTATATATATATATATATATATATAATGAACAGATTCAATCTGTCAAGTTAGACATAAAATAAAAATGAGTAACTTGTGAAACCTCTAATTCTAAATAATTACTAAGCAAAAAATATTTTCTTAATGAGATTTTTGAATTTATAGTTTTTTACCATCTACAAAAACCTCTCGATACCTTCAACAGAACTTTTGGGAAGTATGATGATGAAATATTGAAGGAAACTTTATCTCCCAACACGGTGTGTGTGTGAATGGTCTTCCTCAAAAATACTCAAATGCAGTGGCACAACAGCCCATGAAGGCCAGACCCTGCTGTGCCCATCCCAGTACACGTGACCATTGGGCACTGAGGTGCATGAGCAGATGTCCCGATCAGATGGTCAGTGTGAAGCGAGACCCCAGTGTTAAAGTCTCCAAACAAGCTTAGTACTCATTTATCGACCCACTGCAGTAGGGATGAAAGGTTGAGTTGACCTTGCTCAGCCCGAGGATAGAACCTCGAACCTGTGGTGTGGTCCTCGGCCACTGGACCTCTTTCCTCATCAACAGCGAAATGCAAAATAAGAGAGCATGTCCAAAAAGTAGGATTCTTTATATCTACCACAATAGATTCTAAAATAGTAACATATCCTTTCGGAGCATAAGGTTTGGTGTGGTGTGGTAGTTAGGAGAGGGGGTGCCAGCTCAGGTGTCGGCCACGTCACTTGACCATGGTTCAAAATCACGTGGTCCGTCGCCAAAAGCCCTCGTGTAGCTGAACAGTGCGACGTAAATATTCAATCAATCAATCAACCAATCGGAGCATAAGGCGTTGGCCAAGTCTCCAGAATTATAGTGGTTTCACTGTACAGAGCTGAACTTAACTGAAGAGCTGTGCCTGCATTCCAAGAAAGCCTAACTACATTTTTACGGATGACAACTTTCGTCCTTGTACGATTTATGTAGTTAAACAGTTTCTTAAAAGTGAAGATATACTCCTTTAGTTATGCAGGAGAATTTGAGATCCTTAGAGAAGGAAAACGAAACTCTTGTTCTTTCCCGAACCCTTCGGGACCGAGCAGGTAGAAGAGTCATGAACTCGTGGCTGGCGTTCTCGTGTAATGGGGCCCGCAGTAGCCTAGTGGTCAAGGTATCGGATCATGGCTGGCGTGTCACGCGAGTACGATCTCAGTACCACAAAAGACCCGCCATGCAGGGGAGCGATGCACGTTAAATCTGTCGAGAACTCAAACATCCTCCCGTTGGTGTGGTGTGGTAGGAGAGGGGGTTGCCAGCTCAGGTGTCATCCAAGTCACCCAACCATGGTTCAAAATTACGTGGTCCGTTGCCAAAAGCCCTCGTGTCGCTGAACAGTGCGACGTTAATATTCACTCACTCACTCTCGATTAATGGGTACAAGAACTGATGCTCCGCCGTGTGGAGTGGTTGATGCACCTCAAATCTGTTGAGGCTCGATTTCTTCACGTTGGCGTAGTGTGGAAGTTTGGAGAGTGGACAGCTAACTTAGTGTCGTCTTGACCTAGGTTAAAAATTTAGAGGTCCGTTGTGGCAATAGCTCTAGAGTAGCTTCAAACTGCGACGTTAATAAACAAGAAATTAACCGAAACCAGAATCCTCCAGGATTAGAAATTGGTGTTACCGGAGGAGTGAAACTGATTGCATGCCGCAAGGATATAAATTGTCTCATTTCCAGCGAATGAGTGAGTGTTTAATTAAGGACACACTATAAAACTTCATGAATGCTATTGGCGAAGGACCTCGTTATTTTCAACCATGGTCAAGTAGGGACGACGTAGACTTCACTTTTTAAAACCCACACCACCGAAAGGACTTTTCACTAAATAAATTTAACGCGCATAAGCCCCCTCTACTCGGCGGGTCTTCATGGCCCGGGTTCAACCCCGCATCCCCCGTCCTCCCAAAATATTTAGAACATATGTTTTATTTAATTTTATTATAGAATATATATATATATATAGTTCAGTTCACAGGTTTTGTGGGAGTGAGTGAATATTAACGTCGCTCTGTTCAGGTACACGAGAGCTTTTGGCGACGGACCTCGTAATTTTGAACTATTAAGTGACAGGAAAACATCTGAGTGACCCCTCCTACCCACCCCAAAGGGAGGATGTTTGAGCCCCGACAGATTCAATGTGCGTCACTTCCTAACGGCGGGTCTAGAGTGGTACTGTGAACTCGACATGCCCGCCCGGGGTCCCTACCTTGACCCTGGGCTCCGCAGCCCTGGTTTTGTGGGATATGGAGCAACAAAAGGGTTTATTTCTAAAAATATTATAATGGGTTGAATATTAACGTCGCCGCAGCTACACGGGGCGGCGACGGACCCTAATTTGAATCATGGTAAAATGACGTGGGACACCTGAGCTGGCACCCCCCCTCAACTAAAACCCCACCAACGGGAGGACGTTTCAGCCCCCGACGATTTAACGTGCATCGCTGCCCCCCAAAGGGGGTCTTTGGGGGTACTGAGCTCGAACTCGTGACAAGGCAAGCCACTATCCGATACCTATACCACTCGGCTGCCGCAGCAATATTTTTATAGAGTTATGAGATAACAAATCAAAATGGTACAACATTTGGTATGTTACAAAATGCTTGATTTCTTTCTATCAATTGTACATATTTTTTGTTTCAAATAAATATTACTTTAGAAGTAACAATTTTACAAGGTAAATTTAACCCTACACCAACTGTAACAACCAAAAAAAAAATTTTTTTTTTTTTGAATTAAGTATCCTTTTTATTCGTCCTTGCAACAGATATATAGTACATACAAAAAGTAATTTGGTTATTAAGTATTTAAATTACGTTCAACGTAGTGATCGTGTGACCCGTGAAATCAAATACAATATCAACGTTGGGTTGGGAAAGGGTTAACTATCCATACATTCTACAAAAATGTTTTTCATTTTATATTTTAGCTTATATACTGAGGTATTGAGAAAGGCTTCTCACATAAATTTCGGTTTGTTTCTTTTTTTTCCCTTTTTTTTTTACTTCAATAATTAATTCCTTTTTCAGGGAAAACCAATTTTGGCG